>JBAJNP010003314.1:0-14653 GCA_036877545.1 Yasuhikotakia modesta
ATTATTAACTCTGAAAGTCTCTGAAAACAGAGAGTTGATGTTAACATACGTTTCTGTATGAAACTTATGGGCTGTATCTCCGTGTTGCATTTAATTGATGCATGAAAACACTGTTGTTTTATTAAAAATAACACATGCATGCTGCAAACTTCCCGACTGGGTGATTCAACTGACTGGTGAACTACGTGTTAAAGCAAGACCTGGCGTGGAGTTTACACGCCGTCGCTGATTGGTGGGTTTGTTGTTGCGTTGAGCGTACTCCGGTTCTGATTGGCGGAGAGGCGCGATCGCATCCATCAGCGTTGAGGCCGAGCGAGTTCCTTCCTGTCGGTGGGAATCCGTCGATTAATCGCAATATTTCAGCTATGGGAGCTCGCGACGACGAGTACGATTATTTATTTAAAGGTGAGGGATTTGTGTCTCATCACACGAACGGATGATATTTGTCACTGTGACTGTGGTGACTGTGGTTTAGCCGCGTTAGCTGCGATGCTAGTGGACCCAGTTATCAATTCATTCTTCACTCGGTTCCGATCCATCGACACTTTAAATGAATCATTTCGTTTGCTTAGAGGTTTTAATGTCATGCATTAGTGGTGATAACATTCATAACATCGCTGTGCGAGGGGCTTTAGTTAGCATCATGTTAGCCAAGCAGCTAGTTAGCCTTCATGCTGGAATGTATTGAAGCTAAACTGGTCACAGTATTTGGTTTAATAATTACATTTAGACATATTTGGGTCATAACCGAGCAGTTTTAACATCAGGTTATTTGGTTAAATCGTTATACTGACAGAATAACGGAGTATGACGGCATGTTGAATGACGTCAGTGACAACGTTTGGTGGCCGTGATGTCATGCGATGCATTCCGACACATTGCATTGTATGCAACATGTAGTTGCTTTGTAAACTAAGTATTGAAGTCATGATTTCACGTTTGTGGTTCAGATGGTTTAAAGCAATGTGGGCTGAAATCAGGTGTCACTTGGTCATCATCATAAGTGGTTCCTGTTTTCACCACAAGCATGAGACTGGGTTAACTGGTTGGTGTTTACAGCTGAGGGCGCGAGAACCACAAATCTCTTCTGCATTGGTCACTCAAGGTTTTTGTGAAAGGATTTGACATCTCACACTGTTTCTTCTACAGAACATGAGTGATGACAGCGATGGAGGACACAGTATATTTGTACATTTATGTTTCATTAGGCCTGTATTTGATTCAGCTGGTGTGTGTTTGGGGGGGTGACAGTGTGTGTTGACTACAGCTTTTAAATCTGTATTTTCTCAACTTTTCATGTGGAAGTAACCAGTCTCTAACTAACTAACTAACCTGTTTCTCTTTTCAAATGATGACATTGTAAAACCTTGGGGTGCAACCTGGTTGATGGTTTACTTTAAAGACATCTTCCTTCCAACGTTCTCCGTCTTATGTTTATTTTTCTGTTCATGTGGTGGCGGTTTCCTTTCTCCTCCGGGATGTAGTGGTGCTTATCGGAGACTCGGGAGTGGGCAAGAGTAATCTGTTATCCCGCTTCACACGGAATGAGTTCAACCTGGAGAGCAAGAGCACCATTGGGGTGGAGTTTGCCACTCGGAGCATCCAGGTGGATGGGAAGACCATCAAAGCTCAGATCTGGGACACGGCAGGACAGGAGCGATACAGAGCCATCACCTCAGCGTGAGCACACTCACACACTTACACACTTACACACACACACTCACACACTTACACTCACACACTTACACACACACACATGAACAACAGCCCTACTGTACATTCACTCTTCACGTGTTATTTAATGTTTGCACAGGTACTACCGGGGGGCGGTCGGAGCTCTTCTGGTGTATGACATCGCCAAACATCTGACCTATGAGAACGTGGAGCGCTGGCTGAAGGAGCTGCGGGACCACGCCGACAACAACATCGTCATCATGCTGGTGGGCAACAAGAGCGACCTGAGACACCTGAGAGCTGTGCCCACCGATGAGGCCAGAGCCTTCGCAGGTAAACGCCTTCACTTCCTGTCACACGTGCTGCTTAACCAACACTGAGATCTAAACATCTCCTCTGTCCTCCAGAGAAGAATAGCCTGTCTTTCATTGAGACGTCAGCTCTGGATTCCACAAACGTTGAGGAGGCTTTCAAAAACATCCTTACAGGTGTGTACGTTTGTTACATTCCCACTGAGCTTTTTGAACGTCAGAACGTCTGAAACTCAATGAGAATAAAATGGACTTACCGTTACAGAAATCTATCGGATTGTATCGCAAAAGCAGATCGCCGACAGGTCCATTCACGACGAATCTCCTGGCAACAATGTAGTGGACATCAGTGTCCCACCCACCACCGACGGCTTAAAGGGCAACAAATTTCAGTGCTGTCAGAACCTGTGACCCTCAAGCGTCCATCATCTCCACCCTACTGTCTCTTCTGTTCCCCATATTTATCGTAGCTTCACTGCTGTGTGTTGTGCTATGGCTCCACTCCAGCCTCTGTCTTTGTTTGTCATTGTGATTCCACGCTAAGATTTCTGATGTCCATTAGAAGCGTGAATTTCTAGATAACATTCCATTTTTGGGAGACACTTTTTTGTTAGTTATGTTTGTCTGTCTTTTACTCTGTCAACATGTGAGTTGATGTTTGCTCTGTAAATGTTTTTTTGGGAGAGATTATTTGGGTTCTGATCGTGTGATCCGGCCCGGTGTGAAAGGGAAGGTGACGGATCAGTTAACGCTCCAGATCGCTTCTGTCTGTTGAAACAGATCCCAGTAGAGGTGGTTCATCTTGTCTGGATTGTAGAGATACCAAAGCAGGGCTGCTATCTTTGTTTCAGATAGTTTGACTTTTTATGCTTCACACCCTCGGCTGTGTAATGCATTCAGAGAACGTTACGAGAACGCATCTGTGAAACGTTTCATGAAAAACAGATTCAATTATCCAGATAACAGTTAAATGTAACCGTTTAGCACATTGATCAGGTTTTTAAGTGGGGACATGCCCTGGTTAGCAGTGTTTAGGTGGTTAAATGTCTCACTAGTCTATGATCACCACATATTGGGCTGTTTAAATGACTAAAGGTTGGATTAGTTGGAATTGCCCCAGACTGTATGTAAGATGTGGTGGTGATGTTTCACAACAGCTGTTTTGCCTTTTTCAGGTTACATGAAAACGGAAAATAAACCAAATTGCTGTCACAATTGAAATGTTGTTTCTGTCTTATTAAATGGCACAGTGTGGTATTTCATAGTGTGATCCAGAGTTAATAAAATAATATAGATTTATTAAAACAGTATTTATTGGTATTTATAAAACACATATTTATTGGTAATATTGTTCATTTAGCACAAAACAGTGAAATTAACGAACGATTCATCGATCAGACGGTGTTTCTCTTAACAAAACAAAAAACAAACGCGACCAATAAACAAAAAATAACAATAGACGCGTTCCGGCTGACGGCGATTCATCAAGCCGCGTGCGCACATTCCGAAGCAGCGCTGCGGGTGGCCGCGCGCTCTCTACGCTCTCGGCGTACGCAGCGCTAATCGGTCGAGCGAGTCGAGTCGCCTGCGAGAAGCTAGGTCGCGTTTTACTCGTTATTTTACAAACAAACGTGTGGTTTCAAAGTCACCCGTTCTCCACGACAACAGCCCGGCATGGACACTCAGCGGGTAAGAGCAGACGTTCACAAATAACGTTTATCGTTTATTATCCAAAGCTTTGATGCCATATTGTGCTACACGGCTAACACAGCTAGCAGCCAGCGTTACCGTATTCATTCACGCACGGCGTGTCCGTGAACATGTTCATGGGTTTAAAGCCACGCTGTGAGATCCGTGCTGTGTTCAGTGTTGGGTGGGTTCGTGTTGGTTCTGTGTTGTTTCTGTGTTGTGTGCCATCGGCCCGGACGGCTGTGTGGATCGGATCTGATGCGTTCACACAGCCCAGATCAGCTGCTGTAATCCGGTTTAAACGTGCCGTGACCTCACGCTTATGTCAAGTGTGAAAGCAAATCATTGTCATTGAGCTGTGCTGCTGTGTATTCAGTGTTGGGTTATTAACACTAGTAACCCAACACTGGCTGTGTATAATACTGTATAACAGCACTGTCATTATGAAGCAGTCGATTGACCCTTTGGATGTGTCTCATCTCAGCAGTGCTAGAGTTTCTCTGACGTGTGTGTGGGGGACAAGCTGTCCCTGCCCCCGCCTGCCCTCCTGGACGACCCCAAAATGACCACAGGGGAGTGTTGCCACCTCCCGGGCTCCCTGTGTGACTGCACTGGCAACACCGCCCTGTCCAAAACTGTGGAGGAGACGGACAGCTGCCGGGCTCAGTATGTCACCCAGGTCACGGCCAAAGATGGGCGACTGCTGTCCACTGTTATCAAAGCTCTGGGCACACAGAGGTAAACAGACCGTCTGATGTTTGTCTGATGTATGGATACAGATAAACATGAACATTTAAAAGCTGCCCAACGTGTTTAGTTTGACCTCTGTGTTCTTTATTTAAACGCTGTGATAACTTCTCTCACTAGTGATCGACCGATCTGTCGGATCTGTCACGAGGGTCAGGACGTGTGCAACAGCGAGGGGCTTCTCTCCCCGTGCGACTGCACCGGGACCCTGGGCACGGTTCACAAGAGCTGTCTGGAGAAGTGGCTGTCCTCCTCTAACACCAGCTACTGTGAGCTATGTCACACCGAGTTCACCGTTGAGCGCCGACCACGGCCGCTAACAGAGGTAAGAAGATTCTGCCTCTGTTTGAAACGTACATACTTTTCCTAATGTATGATGATGTGAAATTTTCAAACTTCAATACTGTTTAAATAGTCAACATTTGTTACATTATTTTCATCAGTGGCTCAGGGACCCCGGCCCCCGGAACGAGAAACGCACCCTCTTCTGTGACATGGTGTGTTTTCTGTTCATAACGCCCCTGGCGGCCATCTCAGGCTGGCTGTGCCTGCGGGGGGCTCAGGACCACCTGCATCTCAACAGCCGTCTGGAGGCGGTGGGTCTCATCGCCCTGACCATCGCCCTCTTCACCATATACGTCCTCTGGACTCTGGTACGTATCGCCAGCACAACTCTGACACGGTTCTTAAGCACGTTGTTGTTGTGCGACCTGGTCTTTATGCAGAAATTCTGCCCTGGTTTTGCAGGTGTCATTCCGCTACCACTGTCAGCTGTACTCCGAGTGGAGACGAACCAATCAGAAAGTCCGTTTGCTCATTCCCGACACCAAGGGCGCACACTCTACCCAGCATTCCCTGCTCTCCACCAAGCTGCTAAAGAAGACAGCGGACGAGACCATCGTATGAGGGCCGTGGTGCAGGGAGAGGCCGTGCCGCGGTTCCTGGCGTGCCGTCGCCACAGAGAGCGGCAGCAGTTTCAGATGCATTCTTTTCTATTTAATCCTTTTTATCTAAATATGTGAGCACTTCATTTTTCTTCACCTGGTTTTGTTTATTTGAGCCTTTTTAAGTGTTTATTTATTTGGGGCTTGAGCCTCGTACCATTCAGTATGCATCGTATTTTAAACAATCAGAAGTGTGTGTGTGAGAGTGTGTGTGTGTGTGTGTGTCGATGATTCTTTGAGCAGAGCAGTGAGGGATTTGGACTCAATTACATACAGCTTTCTAAGCTTTAAACCAAACCTTTCTGTTTCCTCATCAGTTTTCTACTTGTCTACCACCCTACAGAACTTCCTGTCTTCATCTGATACAGGGTCAGTCTGAGGCAAACTCTGCAGATGTGGCTCCTGTATGATTGAGATATAAATATATATATTATGTGAATATGAAAGCTGTAAGCTTGGGTTTTACGGGGTCCTTCAGGGTCCGTTGGGGCAGATTATTGATTCAGGCAGATTATTGATTGAGTGCATTATTCTGCTGTCCCTTTGCGCAGGTTTTGACGCATGTCCATTTCTGTTTTGAAAGACTCCTCAGATTGGTGACTGTTTGTTGAGGCCTCTACAAATCATATTAGATCATGTGTTCAGTGAGTGTTTGAAGACCGTGTGTGTTTACAGTGTGTGTTTGTAAACTCTGGGTCGGTTTGCTGGTTAGTTACGTTTACCAGTATCAGCTGTTTAACTAATAGAAGGTGCAAACTGGGAGTTTAAACCACAGTAGGAAGGTAATAGGTAATGAGATAAACATTATTCCTTAACCAGTAATGAACATCTTCATCATCAAATATCTTTCAGCTGCATTGAATCTTCCTGAGCTGGACAGATGCAGAGATTGTTTTGGGAGATGCAGTGTTGTAGTTCGACTCTCGTGTCTGTATGCGGTTGATACAGAAGGTTGAAGTTTAAAATCTGTTAAATCACTGAACCAGTGAGATCATTATTTATATTCTCATGTTCAAACTTCTTTATACCATGAAGAGCAACAGAGACATTATGAAGAAATGTTACAGTGAGCGTAATTGTTGCGTAACTGTTCATACTGAAAAAAACTAGTAGCTATGTGGCTTTAAAATATTAAATGTTATGCAATTTCAGAGCTGTGTTATGATTGTTCAATAATTCTCCTTTTCAAGTCACAAAAAATAACAACAGCATACATGTTTGGCACTGTGTGTGTGTTCTAATCAAAGTTTGGCATTCTTAAAAAATGATAAAATAAACGACCCGGAGCAGATGAAGTCTTTATTGTAAATTCTGACTTATGTAAATGTGTAGATAAACTGATGTATCTGTTCTTACAGTGTTCTGTGTTCTAGATCCAGGGTTCTGTGTATGTGGAGAACAGGTCTATGAACGTGTTATTGATTTGCTAATCTCATTGGTCAACGCTTAGATGCTTGTAGTTCACAGCAGAACTAGACGGTGTCATGCTGACCAGCGGCACAAACAAACCAACAGATGCTTCTGTAGATAAAGTTTTAATCACTCGTCTCTCGCCAGCAAATTCACCTTTAAGAACAGGAGAATTTTCCCCAGAGAAGAAAAACAACATTCACTTGTGTGAGGAAAAGTTGTGCAATAGATGAACAATATGATGGCATTAGTTGTGAATCTTTTTTAATGTTTGATTAAGGGTTTGAGGGAAAAAAAAACTTCATTATGTATTTGAAAGAAAGTTGAACTTTTGTGCTCATGTGTAATTTGTGGTTACCAACATTTTAGCGACTCATTGCTACCCTTAGAAATTGTTCTTCCACCTCAAATGCTTCTTTTACATTTTTGGGTAATTTTTGTTATTTTGCGATGTAAAATAAAACATCCAGTGCAATTTCAAAAATATTACAATGCAATTCTAACCTATAACCTTAACAACACGTATGATATTGACAGTTTAGATGTGGTTTTGTATGAAGGACAGTGTTGAGCTCAGTTTCATGTTTGTTTGTGGTCATCTGGCTATAATATGCAAATCTGCGAGAGCAGCTCAGCTTCACAAGATGATGATAACAGAACGTGAGATTAAAACTCCTCACCATGCATGCTTTTTAAATCACTTTCACAAATTTATGAAGGAAGTATCCACAGTTCTCATTCTGTATTTCTGAGAGGATGTAAACTTTTGTTTACAGGGTGTTAATATTTCACAGCGGCGTCTGTGTCTGGATGATTTTGTCGTAAACATGTGCACCATTTGTTCAGTTTAATATCTCTTAATTTTGCCAGTGTGTTTAATGTATTCATATGGTATTATTTTTGCTATTTCTGTTTTCAGTTACTCAAGCACAGGACTCACTGCTGAAAACATCTGAGTTTTTACAATGGTTTTGTCGTGCAGCGGTCAAACAGAGGCTGTTTGTGACAGTAAAAGTGTGGGTGCTTAAAT
Organism: Yasuhikotakia modesta; assembly: GCA_036877545.1. Classification (NCBI taxonomy): domain Eukaryota; kingdom Metazoa; phylum Chordata; class Actinopteri; order Cypriniformes; family Botiidae; genus Yasuhikotakia; species Yasuhikotakia modesta. The sequence continues at coordinate 7,806 of JBAJNP010003314.1, forward strand.
CAGCCAAGAAATGTGTGCAAAGCAAATTAAAACCTATGCTCTGGACCTGTGACCTGTGTCCTTCATTCATGACAGATGTGATGTGTTTGTCATTGCTGCCAGAACTCATAAACTGAAGCTTTGCATTAGTGTTGCAATACGTTAGTGCACATATTAGCATTAGAAAACTGTCATTAAAGCTGTTTTAACTCAGATTTTGGCACAATCCTGCTCAAATGTTTCACAATTCAGTGCATCCGCTGCGTCGCTCTTGTCGTTCATTGGCTTAAACGCGAGTGCGTTCTACGTCATCACGCTGCCCTGGAAACGTCACCGCTCGCCCGCGCTGCCTCGTCGCCATCTTACGTGACAACAGACGGACGCGTATCTGCAGCCGTCGACGCTTTTCGAGCAGAAAACGCAGCAAAACCTCGCGAATTATCCGTCGGTCTTCATTCAAACACACTCGGCGCGTTTCTGTTCGAAGGAGGAGAAATTATCAATTATGTCGGAGGGAAAGATGTCGACTGAGCCGAAGCTGGAGAAACCGGGCCAAGGGTAACGCGACACATGCGCACTCGGTCATTTCTGCTGTTTAATGTACAAAATTACAGCCCATACGTTTATAAACGATTGTTTCCGCACTTGTAACGCATTCGTAAGCACGCAGAGATGTTTGTTGTTTATCGATGTTTAGAAAAGTCGTCTTGTGGACTCGAGTCGTGCAACAAAGACTCGTCGCATCCACAGGACAGTTTAAACTAAACTGTGAATTATAACCTCATTCCTGCTCTGGGAACAAAATACAACATACAGATGAAATATTTACGTCGTACAGTAACAAACATTCAGACAACGCAGTTAGTTGCGACATAATGCGCAATAAACAGACGTGCAGGAGTTTAATGGCGTGTTTTTACTTCGCGCATGCGCACAGGGGCGCAGTCAACGGCAAGTCAGCCCACGAGCCCAGCAGAAAGGAGAGACCACCGAAACGAGGAGGAGGAGGAGGAAGATTTGAGCCCTACGGAAACCCAAACAGAAGATACCGCGTGTTCGTCAGCAACATCCCCTATGACGTCAAATGGCAAACGCTGAAAGATCTGATGAAAGAGAAAGGTACGTTTCACCTGTCTCAGGTGTGCTCACTGCTCCTCAGGTACGAGGGTTTAAGGTGGTGGTGAGCGGGTGCAGGAACGGACGCAGGTGTGCGTCCCATCATGGGGAGGATGTTTGAAGAATAAGACCCTTGTGCTGTTTGGATGAAAGTTAACACTTCAGATTGGTAATGTTGTTACTTGTGTGACCTTACAGGCTCATAAAATCTCCTTAATGACTGGAGTCTGTGCCTTCATCAAACCAGTGTAATTCACTGAATCTGCTGCCATATTCCGGTCTTTTTTTGGTTTCTGGAGTGGGTTTATATACTAGCGCTTGTTGGTTAGCATTTTAGGAATATTTTGTGGTCACATGACTAAATTCAGGCCTTAGATTTTCTAGCTAGTTCCAAGTAAACTTTTGTATTTCCCTCCTTATCTGAAAGATGCCTCATGTCTGATGATTCGTAAAATGGGGAAATTTCATTGTTGGTCGTTTGTTGTGGAACTTGTGTCTGCAGAATTAAATTGCATTTTCTTTTTTAGGTTTTGCAAGAATGAATGTTATTGCAGCAGATCTTCAGTATTGTGCCATTAAATGGAAGCGATTGATTTTGGCGGGGGTACAGGTCTACAAAGTAAAGCAACTTCTTAAGATGGTCCTTGTTTCATCTTCTGGGCCGCCGGTCCTGCTGGAGATTTGAAGGATGGCTTTTAGGGTAGTTTTTGAAACACTTTTGGTGGATAACGGACCTGAATGGGTTCCTAGCGCTAGTTTGCAAAGTAATTTACAACTAACAAGTTTCTCGTTGGATCTGGTTCAGCTAGTCTTTTTAAAATTCACTCGTAATGCCAAGTGATTGAGTGGCCAAGTTGACTACATGTGGATGAAACTGGTTTTTGTAATTTTAAACAAGTTTTTTCATCTTTGTAATGTGTGACGTTTGTGTTTGGAGCAGATAAAGATTTAAGGTCAAACATAAACCAAATGCTTCCATCAATTTCCTCTGAAAGGCCTAATTTGGATGGCTCGTGAGGTCGTTCGTTTGCAGGTCGGTACGGGGTGTTCGATGTTTCCAGCAGGGACCACTTAAGAAGTTTCACTTTCAATTTTCAGAGCTTGCTTCCTGTAGACCTGTACCAGAACTTGTGCTGCTGAGGTGCTGGGGGACGGCTGTGGACGTGCAGGCCGAACCCACTGTCACCGTTTGGTTTGTTTCTGCTCTAAACTCCAATTGTTCTCTCGGCTTCTCTCCCTTGGTGTGTGTCGTCTGGGATCTGATTTGTAGTGGGTGAGGTAACGTACGTGGAACACTTAATGGACGCAGAAGGCAAGTCAAGGGTAAGTGCAAGAGATGAATGACCTCCATTTGTCCACTTGAGTTTCTTATTAAACATGTACTGCTTTAAATGTGGGCTGAGTTCAAAACCTGTCGTCTTGGGTGGCAGCGTAAACGGACGCCGACCGTGGTTCTGAGCGGAACCACAGGGTCATTTCAGCAACATAAATCTGTTTTCCGTGTGTCTGTTACGAGTCTTATTTTGGTCTTAGTGAGTGGTGTTCAATTACCAAAGGAGGCTAACATTTGTGGCAGTGATTTCACATGTTTAGCAATGGAACAGAAGATTGTGATTGTGTAATTGGACCTGAGGGCTGGTTTGTGACTTCTAGTCTTCATTTAATTGTGATCAGCCATTTTGAGTTTGAGCCCACGATCTCGGGTGTAATTGGATGTAAAGTCAGATGTAGTTGTATTGCAGAAAGTGGACACCACATAGCTGTACTGTTTGAGTATTGAATAGTCATTTATCTGTAATTCATGTTTTCCTGAGTTGTCACTAAATGTTTTGTGGGTTTTGTCTAATTTTCACTTTTTGCTCCCCTTTATTGTTTTTCTTTTCATCTGGACGGCGCGCTGAACGAACAGGGTTGTGCGTAAGTATCTTTAAACAAACAAACAAACAAACACAATTTCTTGTATTGTTCAGGGTTTTTGGCCTGCCTGTTTCTAATGTTTTCTCTCAACACAGGGTGGTTGAGTTCAGAACAGAAGAACTCATGAAAAAAGCAGTGGAGAAAGTCAACAAACACGTCATGAATGGCCGTCCTCTAAAGGTTAAAGAGGTTGGTAAAAACAAATGTTTTAACGTTTTTGAGCGTTACTGTACTGACAATAACTGATTAAATAAAAAAAATGCTTGTCACTTCTTTCAAGGATCCAGATGGGATGATCGCCCAGCGTGAAGCTCAGCGGGCCCACGGAGGAGGCGGAGGCGGGCCCCCAGGTATGGGTGGAGCCATGGGCGGTGGCATGGGTGGTGGGATGGGCATGGGGATGGGCCCGGGACCTGGAGCTCCACCCATGGTCAACATACCACCCAGTCTCATGAACAACCCCAACATCCCCAACGAGATCATCCACGGCCTCCAGGCGGGGAAAATCGGAAGCACCATTTTTGTTGCCAACGTAAGATTTTAAATGTGAAGTAACTGCAGCATTGTGTTTCTGTCATGTGATCTAACAGCTGAATGTTTTCTCAGCTGGATTATAAGGTCGGGTGGAAGAAGCTGAAGGAGGTGTTTGGAATGGCTGGAATCGTGATGCGAGCCGACATCCTAGAGGATAAAGACGGGAAGAGCAGAGGCATGGGAACTGTCACCTTTGAAATGCCCATTGAAGCCGTTCAGGCTGTCTGTATCCTTCACAACATGGGTTTATGATAAGTGATTGATGATTAATAATGAAACATGTTTGGTTTGTTCCTTAACGTGTGTTAGCCATGTTCAACGGACAACTGCTCTTCAACAGAGTCATGCATGTCAAACTGGTGAGTTATCAGTTAACGTCACACACACACACATGAGCGCCTCTGTTTGTCCGTTTACACTCACTCACTGTTTATTCAGGATGAGAAATCTCTGCCTAAAGGAGACTTTGGCCCACCCGAGCGCCCGCCGGCTCTTCCTCGTAAGTGAGCGTTTCGCAACAACATCTTCTGTTAGCCTGATACGTGTTTTCAGCTTCTGTGAATGTTTCTGCTCCCCGCAGGCGGACTCAGCGGCATCGGTCTCGGTCTGGGGCCCGGCGGTCAGCCCATCGATGCCACTCAGCTCAACCGAGGTGGGATGGTCAACATGGGACCTGGAGGTAAAAGCATGTTTCTGTTTAACAGAGTCCCTCACTCACAGACCATTACACTCAGACCTCCATCACTTCATCTTCCTGTAGGAATGGATGGATTGGGTTTTCAAGGCATGGGTAGAATGGGAGGTATGTTTAAATCGTGTTTTGGGGTTGATGATAAACTGCATGTTTCATGCGTCAGAAGGTTCAGTTTAGTTTCCATGCAGCGTCGTCACTGCTGCACAACTGATAATTGTGTCCATTATGGGACGTCTCGTCTCTTTTGCAGGAATGGATAATTTTGGTGGTGGAATGAACAACATGGAGCGCTTCGGTCCGTCTGGAATGGGCCGAATGAACGGTAAGCGCGCGTGTTGGTGTTGAGTGAGAGTTTGTCCATGTGCGATCTGTCGGTCACTGCTGTTTGTAATTCCAGACATGGATCGTGGGATGGGTGGAGGGTTTGACCGGGAGTTTGGTGGCCGTAACGACATGGGCATGCCCAGGAGCAACTTTGGGGACACATTTGACAGAGGCATGGGTTAGTAACTAGCTTTACTCTGTGTTGTAACTGTTTAACTTGATCTAACTATTTTATATGTGTGAGTATGAGATGATTTTTGGTTGATCTGTCAAATTTTCTTTGACTCCCAGGAGGTTCCATGGGAATGGACCGGATGAATCCTGGCATGGACCGTCTCGGTGGTGGAATGGACCGCATGGGAGGTCTGGACCGTATGGGAATGGATCGAGTTTCTGATCTGGACAGGTTGGGCTCTGGTTTTGACAGAATGGGTTCTGGCATCGATCGGATGGGGCCTGGTATGGATCGACTGGGATCAGGTCTGGACCGCATGGGCTCCAGTCTTGGTCCAGCTGGGTTTGATCGTCTCGGCTCCTCCAACTTGGATCGTATGAGTGGCGGTATGGACTTCACCTCACCCATGGGGATGGACCGGATGAACACGGGCTTGGACCGTATGGGCTCCAATTTTGACCGTATGGGTTCTGCAGGCATGGATCGCTTCCCCTCCTCAGGTCTGGACCGGATGGGCTCCAGTCTGGATCGGATGGGTTCTGGCGGCGTGGGTGGACAGTTTGACAGAGCAGGAGATATGGAGCGTGGAAACTTCAGCACACCCTTCAGTGGTTCTGGACAGGGGGGTCCAGGTTCTGGTGGACCCAATGCTCGGAAGGGCTGTCAGATCTTTGTCAGAAATGTAAGCACCGGCTCTCTGCTGTCATACAGCTTTTATCAGGGTTGGGTTTGTTTTATAATGTGATTTCATTTTTTTTTCAGCTGCCCTTTGATTTCTCCTGGAAGATGTTGAAGGACACCTTCAACTCCTGTGGTGAGAACGATTACTGCTATGTCTACCAAACATTAAACCTTCTGCTCCAGCTCGTCTGTGTGTGTTGTGTGCTTGAATATTTCCCCTCTCGTTAGCTAGTTTATGAGGCTGTTGAGTAACAATATCGTCCTGCTTAGACTGTCTGAAGTTCAGCTCTGCTCTGGTGGAGGTGTTTAATCCGCTGTGTGTTTGTGACAGGAGTGGTGCAGTATGCGGATATAAAGATGGAGAACGGTAAATCTAAAGGCTGTGGGGTGGTGAGGTTTGACAGTCCGGAGACGGCAGAGAGGGCCTGTCGCACCATGAACGGCCACCGGCTCAACGGAAGAGAGATCGATGTCAGAATTGACAGAAATGCTTAAATATTTCACACGCAGTTTCTTCAGCAGTTAGTGTTTGTATCGGTGCTGAATGAGGCACTTTTACTTTCGTTTTAGAGACCAAATGTTTTTTTCTCTTCCTCATCTCTTCCATTTTTTAATTGTACCGCTTTCCCAGGCTGCCTGTAAGGGTTTGTTAATAAATCGATGAGAATCAGAGCCAATGGTGTCACTCATTTGTCAGCTGTGTGTTTTCAGCTTTATTCAGTGAGTTTGTAGCGTGTGGTTTAAGGCTGAGAAAGCGGCTTTAATAATGTGAGTTCTTTAATCTTTTATAGTATATATAATATTGTTTATCTTGGCTTACATTGGTTTTGAGCTCATTATGTAAATGGCTGTAATCTTTGTCAAATTCTTTAATCTACAGCAATCATAAAACAATTTTGTTACTAAAGGCAAATCAATAGTTCATTTTTTAATGTAACCAAAATGCTTTAGATGAACTACAGAGCTGAAAGGAGGATGTTATTATAGCCCTCACAATTACTGTATATTTCTTCTGCTGTTGGTCTGTTAATAAACTGGTGTGAACTGTTCTGGTAACTGGTGTAACTGGTGTAACTTACATGTGTTGCGACAGAGGGCGACACAGCCGAACATATCATCACATGTATAACCTGCTATCAGCAATTCATGCTTATTACTTTTCTTAAACGTGGTTGCATTACATCAATATTGTATTACAGGTGTAATCTTCCTCTTAAACGTTATGGTCATGTAGTGTGACGTCAGAGGCGCGCGTCATCAGACGGGCGGAAGTTTCACTTTCACCTGTGACACAAACACACAGATGAGAGACAGCGGCGGGTTCAGCTGGATGTTGTGAGTTTTAACTTAATGATCAAGTTAAACGTGTTTGTGTTGCTGTGTGTGACGTGTGTGTTGTTGTGTGTGACGTGTGTGTTGTTGTGTGTG
>JBAJNP010003314.1:14815-40537 GCA_036877545.1 Yasuhikotakia modesta
TGTTGTTGTGTGTGACGTGTGTGTTGTTGTGTGTGTTGTTGTGTGTGACGTTTGTGTTGTTGTGTGTGACGTGTGTGTTGTTGTGTGTGACGTGTGTGTTGTTATACAAACTAAGTGACCCGCTTTGTTTGTCCATTTAAACCATAATGAACGCAGAGAGTTATAAAGTTGTGTTTTGTCAGGTGAAGTTTTTACATTATAAGAGTTACTGAAACTCTTTATTTCACCTGTAATGATGTTATTTATTTATGTTTCATTTCTAAAGGTAAAAGTTACTTTCTGTTTCGCTTTCAGGGTGTGTAACATTATAATAGTGTCAATGCAGAGACGCTTTGTGTTGATGATGAGAGATGATGTGAGATGATGTGAGATGTAATGAKATGATGTGAGATGTAATGAGATGATGTGAGATGATGTGAGATGATATGAGATGATGTGAGATGATGTGAGATGATATAAGACACTCTTTAGACACTTATAATGAGAACATAAGCAGTTATATGTGTGTTTCCTCTTACAAACAGACTCTGAGGCACAGAAATGCATCAGATCAGGTTTTAACACTTGAGAAATAACTTCCTGTTTTTCCTTTTGGTTGAAACACCAGTTTTTTTTCTAAAATTTAACCCAGACGTTAAATGTCACAAACGTTAACTAGTCTAACATGTTACTGGTTATGTATGAGTTTCACTATTTAGCCAGTGTCTAGTTTGTTGTGTTGTTGGTGATTTAACTCCAGACCGATGATGTTTCCTGACACCAGCCACAGATCACAGCTGATGTTCCTCTCAGTGCGTCATGAAGATCATTCTGCCTTCAGCTGCTCAGATGATTCATCAAATCCAGAACAACGTGTGACTTTCAGGTCCGTTCAGCCGTTCAGAGATCTGTTCAGTTTTGTTTTGACAATCTTGTGACTTTCATTTTCCACGCAAATCAGAATTTCAGGGACATTTGACTTTTTTCTTCTTTCCTCTTTTAATATGCAGGGAAAATTATACACAAGTCTTTTGTAGATGTTTTTTTTCCTAAGCAGCGACTGATATCAGATTTGTAAGTGTTGGGAAAGTGCTTTTGTTCAGAATTCTGTTTAGTGATGTTGGGAGAAATTCTGTGCCGTCCCTTTAAATGAAAACATTATTAATGATGCAGTGTTTTGACTGAGACATGAACAGGTAACTTTTTCCGCTCTTTAATATTTAATCTGTTCATTAATGTGTGGCTAATACCGCTTAGTGTGTTTCTGTAAAGCGTCCGGTTCTATTGTTCTGGATCTGTGTGGGATTTTTGCCCCAGAACTCTGTGTTCTGGGCCAGGCTTGTAAAACCTGTTACAGTTTTCATTCATGGATGATAACTTACTGTAAACGCTTCCCTGTCGTCCTCCTGACGGTGCGTCACAGCTGTGATCTGTTTAGACCTTCACACAGTGTGACTGAATGTGAAAGAGAAACTAGAAAGCGTGTGACTAGCCTTTGAGGAATGTTAAGTAATGTATTTAATCACACATCATGTAACAACGTCACAGTTTTAAATAATCTATTAAATAATATTAATGTTTAAATTTGTTAATGAAATACTTCATTGTGTAAGAGTTTCAGCTGTTATTTTGTTCGTTTGTGAAACAAAAACTGGTCTGACACTTCCTGTAATCAAGGGTCAGTTAAACACATTAAAATCGCTTCATATTCACTCTGTGATGCAGAACTAATCAGAACGTATCAGAACATGTGAACATGGATCCTGGAACATCACGAGGAACTCAGATCTGATAAGATCTTGCTGAGATCAGTTGTGGGTTTATCTGCTCAGTAGACCTTTTAAAACCTCCGTTCAGTCTCTTTAAATGTACTGTACTGGCGTCTCTGTGTTTGTTGATCATCTGTTGTGTTTGTGTTCTCAGATCATGGTGAGAAGAAGCTGACAGCTGAGGTTTACCGCATTCCAGCGTCACAGAACTAAATGCTGATGCCGTCTCTCTCCATTCCTCCCGCCATGAACAGCCAAAGCTGTTCACACTCAGACAGACCCCATCTGGACGCAGGGGGATTCATCCTGGCTCCCCCCCCTGTGGTATCTGAGTTTCATCTATATTTCAGTTTGTGTCAGAATTTTTCCTTAGGACACAATTATTAAAGATCCAGTCAGTGATGTCTGAGAAACACTGTTGATAATTGATATCAATACTAACAGCCGTGATTGTTGATAAGCGCTCACACAGATCTTTGACTGTAGATCAGAGCACATCTGTCTCATTTCTCTTTTCACTGTTCAATTAAATTCTAGGAGAAACTCTCTGAATAAGAAATACAAGGTGAATGTTTGAACTAAGAACTAGCCTTCTGGTGAAAATAAGAGATTTTCTCAGGACACAAGCTTTGGAGTGACAGCAGCAGATTTTGCTGTATTTGGGCTCCGCCTTCAATCATCTGGTTTCCTCTTTTCAGACGCATGTGTTCTCCAGCAGCGTGTGGAGCTATCAGCATCAGACATGCAGCTCCCGCCCCCTCCAGTCTGATGACCAGTGAGTGTCTCACTTCTTTCACTGTAACATAAAAAAAAAGGAAATTTTCTGCCTGATATCACACAGAGAAACATGCATGTAATTTTGTGTTCAGACTCATGACTGAAGCTTTTGCAGCTGTGTACAGTTACAGTGGGAATATTTATTAATGTGGGAGGAGAGAAATTTGTGCGCAAAGGTCGTCACACTTGAAACATCTAAAGAAAGATCTGTTTTAGTAAGAATGGCGGCTTGCGGTTGTTGCTGGCGTCAGTTTCACATCCTATCCACCGATCCGACTGACAAACAATTCAGTCCGTTTGCTTTCCATCATCTTTAGCAGAAAAAACTTTTCAGAGTGAAATGAAGAGATTTCTGTTAATGTGTGTTTATCTCGTTTCACAGGCAACCTCTCAGCGGCACATCAGAGATGCTCACAGACACATCTCACAGCATCTTCAATGACTGTGGTTTTCTGAATCTGGACATTTCTCAGAGTGAAGATCTCTTCCAGGTACAGTTGTGTGACGCTTGAGGGCATCTGCTGAGGGTTTGATGTTGTGCTACATGCTCTACAAATGCGCTTCAGTTACAGCATGTAATGTAAGACAGATCGACTGGCAGTAACTCAGTCAGTCACCAACAGAAGCATCGTTTCCTGACTGTTTTGCTGTGTGAAACCAGTTTCTGGCAGAGTGTTTATAAAATGTTCACCGTTTTTCCCAAACCAAACCACAATGCCAAAATTGGGATCGAATGATGTCACAGTCGAGCGAGGGCACTCAGTAGTGTGCGAGAAACGGCTGCATGTTTGCTTGTCACATATCTCACATCAGTTAGTCTTTAAGTCTTCAGGAGATCAGAGATCATAAGGGTGATTTTACATTTACCTGCCAGCAATTGTTTTGTAGTCAAACAGGCAGGTTTCAGCTTGTTAAACGTCACATTCAAACAGTTTCCAGGACAATGGGCCTGTCGTTTAAACATGAATCTCTGGTAGAAGTAAAAACTAGTAAAAATGTAAAAATTGTGTTTACAAACAATCAATCTGGATGAATAGAGTAAAAGCTTGTGTTAGTTGTGTTCATCAGTCACTCGTTTCTTCTGCTCACTGGAGAAACAGACAGAACTCCTCTGGCTTCTCTCCAGTTTCAGCTCATTCACATTTCAATACTTTTCCTAGAAGAGCAAAGAGTTCTTGGAAAACCTTGGCTGTGGAGAAAGTGTTTCAGATGTGCCACTTACACTCACACACACACACACACACACTCACACACACACACACACTCACACACACACACACACACACAAAGCTGGATGTAAAAGCTCAGTGTGTCTGCATGAATTCATTGATGTTTCTCTGGTTTGCAGGATCTTGGCTGTCTGTCCTCCGATGACTCTCTGTCTGGTTGGACGGTTTCCCCCAGTATCCTGGACTCTGATAGCCTGACCCCCAGCATTCTTACATTATGTGACATCACCACACCAGCCCCAGAGGTGAGACTGGTGTTTTAACCCCTGAATGTGAGACAGCTGAATTTAAACTCCAGTGTGAATAGATCTGAATCATTTGTGACACACACACACATCACTCCTGACCTCTGCACTGTCTCGCTGTTTTCTCTTTCTCTTCTCAGCTGAGCTCAGGCAGGGTTCAGGGTTTAAACTCTGACCCCACAGCCACCAATAATCCAGCTGCAGTCAGTTATGAGGTAAACGAAACACGGTTATTCACCTGTTCATTTCAAATATGAATTGTTGCGTTTTATTTTGTATATGTATATGTGCATTATTTACGTACATACACACATATATATTATAATCACACACAATAAATGTAAGTATTTACTGTAATGACACGCTCTCATCAAAGTAAAAACAGCCTCTGGTTTTAAGTTCTTAACATCTTCTGTAACGCAGAGACCTCAGTCTCCGCCGGAGGACGAAGAGGAATTAGTGCTGGAGGAGACAGAAGAGTTGGGACACATTGACACCTACGCAGAATACAGACCCTCCAAATGTGAGAGCTGCCTTTTATTAGCCAATCACGTCGTCTCATTCCGACTGAGCCAATCAGAACACATGCTGACAGTTGTTATTTTGTTCTCTCAGCTAACACAGGAATAACTCATCCGGACCGTGTGGTTGAAACCAACACTTTATCCAGCGTTGTTCCTCCAGATGTGACCTACACCCTCTCCATCCCTGCCTCCACCATCAACAATGGCCTGCTATCCTCCTTACAGCTGGAGGCCATCACCTACGCCTGCCAGGTACAGCGTCACAAATTCCTCCGCCTGTTCATTATGTCTGAAACGTAACTGTGTGCATGTCCACATCGGTTGTGTTTGGTGTTTTAATGTCACGCGCTCTTCAGCAACACGAGGTTATTCTGAGGAACAGCCAGAGGTCCGGGTTCCTCATTGGAGACGGGGCCGGGGTGGGAAAGGGTCGTACGGTGGCTGGCATCATTCTGGAAAACTTCTTAAAGGGAAGAAGGAAAGCACTTTGGTAAGCGATCTCCAATCAACTCCATCAATCTTCTGTTAAACCCTCAGCATCACCACTGACCTCAGATCAGCCTCCTCACGCTCCTCATCTCTCCTCCAGGTTCAGCGTCTCCAGTGACTTGAAACTTGACGCAGAGAGAGACCTTAAGGACATCAGAGCGCCAGACATACGAGTGCATGTCCTCACTAAGGTCTCTGTCACTGCAGGGCTCAAAGCAGAACGTTTATGTATGTAACATTCTCAAGCATTGTGTTTTCTGTGCAGATGAAGTACGGAGACACGGCGACCTCAGAGGGGGTGCTGTTTGCAACCTACTCTGCGCTGATCGGAGAGAGCCAGGCGGGCGGACAGCACAGAACACGGCTAAATCAGATACTGGACTGGTGTGGGACAGGTTTTGATGGAGTTGTATCCTTCATCCTCTGTGGAATTCTGGGAATAATAAAGTCATTGTGGGAGTGTGTGTTGTTGACAAGCTAATGACTGAAGATAAAATGCACTGATAGTATAATGGCTTCCTTATGTGCGGCATAATTCCCAAATATTCCTGTAAATTTCAGTTCTAAATGATCACATTTCTTTTCTACAATTCTCAGCTAAAAGCCAATGTTAGTTTGACTCTTGACCTCAGGTTTCCCTCAGATTATTTTTGACGAATGCCACAAAGCCAAAAACGCAACATCCACAAAGATGGGAAAAGCTGTACTGGACCTGCAGAACAAGCTGCCGCTGGCCAGAGTGGTTTACGCCAGCGCCACAGGTGTGTGTGTGTGTGACCCTGACGGTCCTCATCATCTGCTGAACATCTGCTAAAACATCAGAGTTCTCTGTGTTCCTCAGGTGCTTCAGAGCCCAAAAACATGATCTACATGAGTCGTCTGGGGATCTGGGGAGAGGGAACCCCCTTTAAAACCTTTGAGGAGTTCCTCCACAACATTGAGAAGAGGTTTGTAGAAAAATACCATAAAAAAAACATAAAAATGCGATGTCACAATTATTACAATGATCTCATTGGCAGGGGCGTGGGGGCCATGGAGATTGTTGCCATGGATATGAAGGTCAGCGGGATGTATATCGCACGGCAGCTCAGTTTCTCGGGCGTCTCGTTCCGTATTGAAGAAATCAGCTTGGATGAAGATTTCAAGCTGGTCTACAACAAAGCTGCAAAACTTGTGAGTCACAGAGAGAAACTCCAGACTTCTGTTTCAAGCAAAACGTTCATACAACAGCAGAACAACGTTTTGTGTGTCAAGCGTACAGTATGTATGGGATAACAGTGAACGTTGCTGTGACAGTGGGCAGAAGCTCTGACCGTATTCACGTGGGCGGCTGATGAACTGGGTTTGACCTCCAGGTCCCTGTGGGGTCAGTTCTGGTCGTCGCACCAGCGCTTCTTCAAATACCTCTGCATTGCCGCCAAGGTCCGGCGTCTGGTGAAGATCGCCAACAAAGAGCTGGAGGCTGGAAAGGTGAGTCGGCTGAGTTCTTCTCGTGCTGTTGGTGTGTTACGTGTGGTTCACGTCTATCTTCTTCACACAGTGTGTTGTGATTGGCCTGCAGTCAACAGGTGAGGCTCGGACCAGAGAGATCCTCGACAGAAACAACGGACACCTGGACAGATTCGTTTCTGCAGCAGAGTGAGTGAATTCTGTAATGTTAATGAAACGTTCATCTGTAATACAGCTGCGTTGTTTTCCTCAGTGGTTGCGGTTTCAGTATGATGGAGAGATGTTTTATATGTCACTTGAAACTGAAATATCTGAGAAAAACTGATAAAAATACCCAACAATGATGACAGACATTTTAAAACTGTACAGATTGTTTTTTCCATGCAATCACAACTCATTCAATAATCTGAGAAACAGAACGTTTCATACATGAAAATGGGTGACCACTGGCAATTACCCACAAACCCCTGCGGTATGACCCAATGATCAGTTCTGTATGCAGTGTAACGTGGCCTCTGCTGTTCTCAGGGGTGTGTTTCATTCGCTGGTTCTCAGACACTTTCCCTCAGAGAAGCGGAGCTCTGAAAACGGGGCAGGAAACAAGAGGAAACGTACGTTGCTCTCGGTTTTGTTCTCCGTACGGTTTGTGTTTGTGGGTCTTTGCTTACGGTCATTCATCTGCAGCTAAACCTCAGGGCAGACGGTCCAAACATCCCAAACTCAACAGTGATCTGATGATCAACATCAGTGATGACAGCAGCACCGAGACCGACGGACTGGACAGCGACTTTAACTCCTCCCCCGACTCACTTCAGGACCGCCCTGATGATGTCATCTTCATCAGCCACACCAGCGCTCAAGCGGGTTTGTTGAGTTACTTCACAGAACTGTGATTTACAAACATTAATAATATGTTGTTTCTATGGTCTCTTCAGAATATATTCATATACAGATTTGAAAGCAGAAATCACTACAGCAATCGACTCTTCATTAAAAATAAATAAAATAATTATTAAAGTATCATTAGAACAAAATAAAGTGTATCAATTAATATTTACATTAAAAAAACATTGTCTTAAAAATGTGAAGAATGTTTACAGTCATTCCAACAGGAGTTTTAATTGTGTAAATATTGTCGTTGTTTTCTGATCAGCGCGACTGGAGGAGATGAAACAAAATCTTCTGAGTAAGATTGCAGAACTTGGCACAGAACTTCCTCTCAACACCCTGGATGAACTCATCCATCAGTTCGGAGGTCCGGACAAAGTGTCAGAGGTCACAATTGATTTATTCTCAGTCTCTCAGGTACAGCTGAACCTTTTCAACAGTCGGTTAACAGTTAAACACACGTGTGTGTGTTCAGATGACGGGACGAAAGGGACGAGTGGTGCGGCAGACGGACGGCAGCGTCCGGTACGAGTCGCGTGTCGTGGGTCACAAGCCGGGCCAACATATCGATCAAATCAACATTACAGAGAAAGATCTCTTCATGAACGGAGTCAAGGTGAGACGTCTGAGAGGGTCTGAGGAAGACTGAAATAAACACGTTTAACCAGCTTTCCTGCTTCTGTTCAGCTGGTGGCTATCATATCAGAAGCAGCCAGTTCTGGCATCTCTCTTCACGCCGACAGGAGAGTCAGGAACCAGCGCCGAAGGGTCCACATGACCCTGGAGCTGCCCTGGAGTGCGGACCGGGCCATCCAGCAGTTTGGTAAGTCTGTCATCATGTCCACATACAGACAGTACAAACCACAAACCTGCCTGTGGACACGCAACAGTTCCGGTTGACTGTAAGTGGAGATGTTTTCTGTCTGTTCTTCAGGTCGTACACATCGGTCCAACCAGGTCACGGCACCAGAATATGTCTTCCTGATTTCTGAGCTGGCCGGTGAGAGGCGGTTTGCGTCCATCGTGGCAAAGAGACTGGAGAGTCTGGTACACACAGATAATTCTGACATCACACACACATTTAAAGGAACGGTTAATGCAGCGTATATGATGGTTACATTTGTGTGTTTTCACAGGGAGCTCTGACTCACGGTGACAGACGAGCCACAGAGTCCAGAGACCTCAGCAAATACAACTTTGAAAATAAAGTATGCAGCCGTTTCACACAGAACAGCGTTAGCACTGTAAATACTGAGATAAGTCACGTCTAACCCAGAGTCTGTTATATTCCCCTCACAGTACGGCACCAGAGCTCTGGATAAAATCATCAAAGCCATCCTCTGTCAGACTGAAAACAAAGTTCCTCCTCCACAAGATTATCCTGGAGGAGACGACGCCTTCTTCACAGGTGACTGACTTGCTGTGCTTGTGTGAAGAGCAGTTTTACAAGAGCTAAACCATGATTGCTTCTGTGGCTGTAGACATGAGAGCAGGAATGGTAGATGTGGGGTTACTGTGCAGTCAGTCTCGCTTGGGCTGCAACCCAGAGAGAGGTGAGTTTCTGTGCTGCTGTACGCTAAAATATCACACGCTAAATACACGCATGCTTGTGTTTCTGCTGACGGTGTGAGTGCTTCTCCTGCCAGACTGCAACATCACCAAGTTCCTCAACCGGATTTTGGGCCTGGAGGTGCAGAAACAAAACTCTCTCTTCCAGTATTTCACAGACAACTTTGACTACCTGATAGAACAGGACAAAAAGGAGGGGAAATACGACATGGGGATACTGGGTAAACTCACCTATGATGCTCGTGAACCTCTATCTGTTAATAAAACATTTAGTTTCAGGGTGTCTGATGTTCAGTTCAGCCACTGAGACGTCTGACATTTGTCTTTTCTTCAGATCTAGCCCCAGGAAATGATCAGATTCATGAAAAAACACAGGAGAAATTTCTGACAACCGGAAACCCTCAGGATGGGCAGGTCACGCTTTATAAGGTCTGTCTGCAATGATTCACTCATTTCTAGAAGGTGTGTTTGTAGAACAAGCATCTATCATCATTGTGATCTTCTGGTTGTGTTGAGCAGATCAGTGTGGACAGAGGAATGTCGTGGTTGGACGCTCTGGAGAAGTTTCAAACTGTCACCGGTCCCCACGAGGGCTTCTACTTATCCCATAAAGTGAGTCCTTGAGAACGACAAAAGCATGTTTATAATGTACATGTCATTTCCTTATGTGACACAGGAAAGATTGTACTGTGGAAATCAAACATTGCAAGTCAGTTGGTCGTGTCATGTAAGTTCTTCACAGTTGTCTGTGTTATTAAACGTTGATGCTGGTCTCCTACAGTTTCGAGGGAAACATCCGTGTGTTCTGCTGGCTGTACAGGCCCGGGAACGCAACATGATCATCTACAGACCAAACATCGGCAAGCAGAACCAAACGGAAAGCCTGGATAACCTTCAACAAAAATATCACAAGGTCTGTTTGCCAACTCCTCAACCCTACAGGAGTCATTAGCATGAGTATGAAGTATGCATACCTGCATGCATAGCTACTCACGCACTGAAGTATGCATACCTGACCCGACACAACGGACTGTGTGTGTCTGCAGGTGAGTCCGGAGCAGGCCCGAGAGAGCTGGAACCATCAGTTCACATTCTCCTTTGACAGATGCAGTCATGCTAACTGGTGAGTGCAGATGTTCAGATCTTCAGAAGCTTTTGTTGTTTCTGTATTGACCTGCTGCAGAACCGAAGCTGTGTGAGAATGAAGGTGGTTGTTTCTGCAGGAACGGGAAGTGTAAGAAGGTGGAGGCGGGTCAGGAGTGTGTGATGGGCACGCGGCTGCGTCACTATCACATGCTGTGTGGAGCTCTGCTGGGCGTGTGGAAGCGTGTGTCTGAGGTGGTCTCTGATGTCACCAGCTCCAGCTTTCTGCAGATCGTCCGTCTCAAGACCAAAGACAGCAACAAGCAAGTCGGTGAGTGTTTTCCTTCAACGGCCTGAACGAAACTCGCAAACGTCAGACACTGGTAGCTTTGGATAAATGTGTTCTTCTGCTCTTGTGTTTCACACAGGTATTAAAATCCCAGAGAACTGCGTGTTAAAGGTTCGTCAGGATCTGTTAATGATGGACGCCAGTGTGAAGCAGCGGAAGGAGGAAGCGGAACGTCAGAAGATCATGGAGAAACAGAACTTCCTGTCTAATTCACTCACCACGGCTCCCAGCCCTCCCACTCACCACAGCCCATGCTCCTCATTTCCTTCCATGAGGAACCCGCTGGAGAAGATCCTGGACCTGACGCTCGTCTCTCCTTCACTCACAGAGCAGCAGACGCTCCCATTTCCCAGCAGCCTTTGCAGCTCTGAAGCTCTCATAAACGCAAGCGAGGTGTTAGGCAACATGTTGCACGGTGGACCCGGACCTCACGAGCCTGTCATGTGCTTCACACTACCTGAGTGAGACCATCCGGCCTCTCAGGCTGCAGTCTCATCACCGCTGTTAGCTGGAACAATGTTTAGCTTTAATGCCCTCTGCTGACAGAGTTGTGCTAATCTTAACTTGTGGTTAAACTGACATGTTCCCTCAAACAAAACACTGATTTGCATTGAACAATCATCAGTTTAACGTTTCCATAACCTCTGACTGAACACAGTCACAGAACAGCCTGCTGAGAACACGTGCCTTTATAAACACTTATAAACACATTTTATATGCAGACGTTTGTGTATTTATTCCCATTATTTCACCTGTATATGAAGAAAGTTATTTTATTTAAATGTAAAGGAACTGCTGTAATATTCTTGTTATTATTTGTTTTATAGTACCGGTGTGTTTGTAATAGAGTCCGACCAGCAGACTGTTATAAAGTTTATTGTATGAACGCTGAATGTTGGGATAAAGGTTCTCTGATCTCAGGATTAAACCATTTTCATCTCATCTTTAACACTGTATGTTTCACTGAAGATCTGAGGTGTGAAATCCTGTTTTACAGCATAAGGTTATTTATCAATTGTTGTTTATTTTGTTGCACACAAACTGTTTTTCTTTCTGTTTCTGTTACTTTTGTTAGTAGTTGAATGACTTTTATATTTATAATTTAGATTATATTGTATGTATTGTAAAAACAAAATGTGCCTTTAAACAGTTTCTTAAAGAACTATTTCCACATTGTGTCCAAAGAAATAAACGTTACAGAGTAAAACTATGTTTCTAATAAAGCAGCAAGTGAAACGTTCAGTCCAGTGATTGATTTCTGTGCTGAAATGTTTTTCACAAATACAGTAAAACAGCCTAAAATATTTTCTTTCCAAAGCAGGTTTGATTGACACGAGCAGCTCCTCTGTGTGACGTCAGCGCAGTGATCGTGCAGAAACTTCCGGTGTGATGACGACAGCGCTCACCTGCGTGAAGCCCCGCCCCCGCGCGTACAGGTGCGTGAAGCCCCGCCCCCGCGCGTACAGGTGCGTGAAGCTGCGGCGTGAATTCAGCGACTGGCTCAAAATCGCCTCTTTTAAAGCGACTTAAAGCGACTCACGCCGGTTTATAGCAGGAACTGTGAAGCAGGTGAGTTTTATTCGTGGCACGTTTATGTCGTTTAGTGTTTGTGTTTAATCTCAGACACGTTTGGTTTCAGTTTGTCAGATATTCGTTCTCTTCAAACGTCTGAGATGTTTTATCCCACATCTGTGTTGAGCTTTTATCCTGCTTGTTTTCAGACATGAATCTGTGATGTTGTTACAGAAGTTAGTTTGTCTGAACAAACCTGTGATGGTTGTGAAGTTATTTCCAGTCTCTGAACTCATTTTACTGGTTTATCCAGTCAGAAGATGTTTGTAGTTTCACTGCGGCCTGAAACCATGAATCCACATGTCTGTGATGTTAGATCTGTTTACAATCCAGTGACACTGAGCTACACCAGCGGGCTGTTGTCAGGGTGTTGATAAGCGTTGCTATGCTGTTCTGTGTCTTTGGTAACATGTTGCTATGCAGTTCCCGGGTTTTGGTGGTACTTGAGTTTTATGTTGATGCACTGAAGTTTCTTTGAATGAAACAGCTGGAACTTCCTCAAACTCAAGTGATGCACAAACATTGAGATGTGAAACTACAGTGAGTGTAAATATTAAACATTAACAGACTGTCAAACAGATTAAAGCAGGTTTGGGGTTGTGTTCAGACTCTCATAAGCAGAGCTTTCATGAGAAACACTTTGCTTTGAAACTTTGTGTTTTTGTGCTGAGAGTTACAGAGTTAATTCAGCTGTAGTTGTAGAAATCGCTGCATGTTTCTAAAGGGTTTTGTTTGTTTATTTGTGAGACTGTCACTGGATGTTTACGGTCGTAAAGAGCTGGTGCCTGCCTGTGTTAAACTCATGGACACGGATGTTTGGGGTTGTAACAAAGTCTGAAACGTGACTGATCCACACAGACGTCTGTTGGCCGACGACCAATAAAAACATGAGACACATTCCAGAAATTTCCAACAGAAACTTTCTCCCCTGAAAAACTCCAGGAAGATGAGAGAGAAACCGATTGGTAGACGTTGAAGAACTATAAATATGTATTTTAAATCCAACACAATTTTTCTCAAACATAAATTCTGTATAAGTTAAGCATTCAGATGCTCTATTATATCATTAACACATAATACAGTCACTCGGTTATGAAATATAAAGGCATGTGAGTGATTGAAGTTTTCTGTCAGTTTTGTGAGCTGTTATTAAGGAAGTGCAGGTATCGCTGATGTCACACGTTGGCTCCGCCCCCCTGTGCACCTGTATGGCAGGAATTCAGGGCAGGTTCGGCGAGACTCGGCTGATCAAACAACAGCGAGTCCTGCGTGTACAGAAACAACACACAGTTCCTGAGAGCACTTGGTAACGTTTGTCTGATGTTTTTGTAACGTTTTGCTGTGCTTGACGTCTCGTTTCAGAAGCAGACATGGAGGAAATGACGATTTGGGAGCAACACACAGTCACGCTAACAAAAGTAAGTAATGAATGATTTCATCGGTCACAGCCGCACCTGGTTCAGCGTGACACTGTGGTGACTGTCACAGAGACACACCTACAGACCTGTAGTGACACATTCACTGTCACCTGCTGCAATACTGTACACAACAATGTGCTCTCTTTCTTTCTCTCTTTTCTTTCTCTTTTTTCTTTCTCTCTTTTTGTTTCTCTCTTTCTATGTTTAATCTGTGGTGTTTGTTTATTCTTTCTCTTGTGTTTGTGTTTTTTGTTGTTTACTAATAATATTGTTTCATTTTCAGGATTCTAAGGTTGGTTTAGGTTTTGCCGTCTCGGGTGGGCTGGACAAACCAGGTCCGAGCGGTGACACCGCAGTGGTGGTCTCTGATGTCATACCCAGTGGTCCGGCGATGGGTCGGCTTCAGTGAGTACCAGAACGGTTCTCCTCTCAGAATCCAAACCACACATCCGTTCTGCCCATCACGCTTGTGAACAACACCAACAAACTGAAGCGATTTATCAGCGACAGTCTGTCTTCTTCTGTTGCCGCAGAACACGAGATCAGATCGTCATGGTGAATGGAGTTTCGATGGAGAACGTCACCTCGCTGTACACCATTCAGACACTGAGGAATTGTGGGAAAACTGCAAACATTGTACGTGAACATTATTTTTCATTCATTATTCATTAACCAGTAATCAGAGTCAGTTTTGTAAATTATTTATAAAAACTTTGCACAAAAGAAAGTTGGTGTGTTTGTGTAGAGAAACTTCTGTTTGTTTCACAGACCATAAAGAGGCTGCGAAAAATTCAGGTTCCAGCAAACAGACCGACCCGATCCGCCTCTCAGTCCAACATACTGGACGACGACGGACCCCAGTCAGGTCAGAGAGACCCCGAGCGCCGACGCAACCGCCGAGCCCGCAGCGTCACACCTGAACGCAGCGGCCGGGACCTTCCCATCATGTCCGGGTTCAAGAGGCTCCCCAACCGAGACGTTCAAGACCAACCAATCAGAGCAACCCTGATGAAGAAGAAACCTGCAGACGGTTCGGACCCGAGTCTTACAGTATCAGTTAGCAGCATTATTAGCGATAACTGTTAACTCCACACGACTGACGCTATAAATCATGTCTGTCTGTTAAGCAGAGCTACTACTGTTCAGAGACATCTATGTAGGGATTCACGCTACATGTTTGTTTCTGCAGAATATGGGATGAAGTTGGGCAGTCAGATCTTTATTAAGCACATGAGTCCCAGTGGTTTGGCCGCAAAGGAGGGAACCTTTCAGACCGGAGATCTTATTCTGAAGGTATGAGGAACCAGAGAGCATCAGAACACCTGATGGTGAAGTTTGATCGTAACATTGTGGCTCTCCTCAGATCAATGGCATGACCACAGAGAATCTGTCTTTACTGGAGACCAAACATCTGGTGGAGAAATCCAGGGGGAAGCTCACCATGCTGGTGCTGAGAGACGACAGGAGGTTCCTGGTCAGCATCCCTGAGGTGAAGGACAGTCCGGAGAACAGCGAGAGAGACAGACGTAAGAACAGCAGCTCAGAGCTGGAGGGTGAGATGCATTACCATCATGACACGCATCATACATCACGTATCAAATCATTTATGTGATTTATTTAACAGCTGGTCTCGATCTGTTCCCACAGAAATCTCAGATCTGGACTCAGTTGGTCCAGCAAACCGAAAGTCCCGTCCAAGAAACCGCCGGTCCCGCAGGTGAACCCAACAGAACCATCAGTGCGGATGTTGTGTTCGATTATTTTCACACTAATAAAAGGTGTTGATCTCCAGGAATCGTGGCGACATGATCCCACAGCCAAAGCCTCACGATTCTCCTCCGTTGCGTTCCACCCTCACGAGACCACCAGCCCAGACCGCAGCCCCTCGCAGAGGTGAGACCCACACAGATCTTCATAGATGTTCATTCTGCTCACCAATGAGGACGTTCAGTTCTTAATGATTTAAAATCTGATTTTCCTGTGGTTTGTTGTTTGTGATCGTCTGTCTGATGTCTGATGTTTGTTTAGTTCCCTCAGAGTCTGAATCTGAATCTGATGACAGAAACTCGCCTCCATCTTCACAACACATCAGCACTCTTGATAACAGAGACAAATATAAGTAAATATGACTATGTAAATTAATCTGTTCCATGTGAATCTAAGGGAACCCTTCGGTTCTGCAGAACGTGTTTTGGTTTAGTGTAGTTTAATGGTTCTGTGATTGATGGTTCCAGGGTTCTGTCGGGTATCTCCACTCTGCCCAACCCTCTTACCTCACCTGTCACTCAGAACTGGAGCCCGTCCGGTGCCTCACGACCTCGCAGAGGTTTGCCTCATACGTACCTCACTGCTGTTAACATGTTCCTCATTAAAGAGATTTAGTCGTTGGATGGTTCAGTTTACATCATGCAGGAATGTTCACAGCTGAATGTTTGTGTTTTGGGTCATCAGCCGTTTCTGAGTCCGATTCAGAGCAGAGCGACTCTCCGCCTCCCCGAACAGAGACTCTCTCCAGATACAAGTATGAGCAAAACCCGACCACCGTTTCTGAATCTAGATAAACTTCTGATCCAGAGTCAGTCTCTTCATCTCTGTTCTTCTCCCAGAGTTTTGCCCGATCTTCCTCCTCCTGGTTTTAAGTCTTCATCACTGAGCAGATCTCAGGATTTCTCTCACAGCATCTCCACATACAGGCCTCCAGACAGAGGTGACGCTCACACCATTTCCCACAATGCACCTGCTGTTGTGTCTATAAGCATTCAGTGGTGATGTCCTCATGTGTGTTTCGTACAGAATCAGAGACTGAATCGGACGACAGCAACAGATATTCTCATCAGAAGATGTTGACTCCAGCTCTTCAGGAGACCCACAGCACATACAGGTACGAAAAAATCATTCATTTCCAGGACCTATATGATTGGTTGAGGTATTTATCATCTTCCTCATCTTCATCTCTCCGCAGGCAGATCCCAACGGCCCTGACAGCCCCCGCAGTGGAACCCCCCAAATGGGCCAAACCCACCGCAGTTGTGCAGAGAAGTATGAGAGAAGCTTCATGTATCTGATCAGTGTGTCATCAGAGACATTTCTCTGATGTTTCTGTGATTTTATGAATATTTGTAATCAGATCCGTCAGAGTCCAGTTCAGACGTGAGTTACAATCCGCCTCCAACAGGCAGCACAGACTCTACAACTAAACAAGGGTGAGGGATTATTTCACAGAGGCTCTTTAATAAATGAAAGAATTGTGTAATGATGTCTTGTTTTGTTTCAGAATTAAAATGCCATTTCCGGTGACCCAAACTCAACAAGACGCTCCTATCAGATCAGCCCCACACAGACTCCCTCCTGAAGGTCAGAACACAGTTTCACGTGTGTCAGGACCCGGTGCAGAAAGCTGCCCTCTCATATGCCTGAAAAATTTACACCCTGAATCAGTTTGTTTCATTAGTCCAGCTAAACATCTCAGCATCTGTGTTTTAATAGATTCTTCAGAATCAGAACGTGGTGCTTCACCACCCTGGAGATCAGAGAGTCCAGCTCACGACAGCGACCGCAGGTGCGACACGCTTCACCTGACCTGATCAGTTTTAGTGTGACAACATCGGTCTGAGGTGACTGTGTGTTGTGATGTAACTGAAGTCTGTTGGCTTTTCCTACAGTTTTTCAGGTGTTAACGGCACTTTCCGCTCTGATGCGTTTATGACCAACCAGACCAAACCAAACTGTGAGTGTCAGTCGTTCACAAACCCCTCCCATCATCGCCTCTGTTCAGTGGCTGATTTCTGTTGATCTTTCTCTGAAATGTATCCGTTTCATTTTAGCCGGACCTGTGGAGGAACCTCTTTATTTTGTCCCTCCAGACGCAGTAACGGCACCAAACCTCAGGTGAGGAACTTCACCTCTCTGTTTGCAGATGTTTGTGTCTTAAATCCTTCGCTTTCAAAGATAAAGACTTCATGCGGATCTCGCGTTTCTCCACAGCTCGGGTCAGAACCACATCAGCTTTGTGAAGGAAGGAAACGTGGGCCTGAGGTTGGTGGGAGGAAATGATGTCGGCATCTTTGTGGGAGGCGTCCAGCCCAACAGTCCAGCTCAGAGAGAGGGCCTGACTGAGGGAGACCAGATACTGGAGGTAAACGATGAGGTTCATGTGATGGAACATCTCAGATGTGTGAAGGATCTTCTCAGATCTGCTGGGTTTTAGGTTAATGGTGCAGATTTCACCCACATCACCAGGGAGGAAGCAGCGATGTTTCTCATGAACATCCATGCTGGAGAACGTATAGATATGCAGACACAGAATAAAATGGACAGTAAGTGTGATGTTAGCCATAACTGCACAGCTGTGAATGTTTTGTTGATTTTATTTACAAAAAAAGTTACAATTTAATTTCAAATATTTAATTTCAGCTTACAGGAAGATTATGAAGACCAGCTTGGGCGACTCGTTCTACATCAGGACACACTTTGATCACACAGCAGAGAACAGTCTGGACCTGAGCTTCACCAGAGGTGAGGTCTTCAGGGTGTTGGACACCATGCACCGCGGGAAGCTGGGAACCTGGCTAGCTGTCCGCATGGGCAACGACCTTCACGAACTGGACAAAGGAACCATTCCAAACCAAACCAGGTCTGTAGCTGTGAACACTTGCTGATCTCATATCAGCCAGGAGTTCGTTTCTTCTGACTGCGGATGTTTCTTAACTTCAGGGCTGAAACTCTGGCCAGTTTGGAGCAGGCGCAGAGGATAAGCGCAGCTGAGCGCCAGGCCTCGGGACCCAGAGCTGAATTCTGGAAGCTACGAGGCCTCAGAGGAGCCAAGAAGAACGTCAGAAGATCTCGTGACGACCTCGTTCAGCTGACCATTCAGGGGAAGTTTCCAGCGTATGAGAGGGTTCTGCTGAGAGAAGGTTTGTGTTTCTTCAGTGAATAAAAAACACAGTTACTGCTAACAGTCACTGATAATGGAGTATTTGATAAGATGTTGTTTTCAGGACGTTTGGTTGTAACTGTTCTGTATGTTTTATATCGTTTGCAGCCAATTTTAAGAGGCCCATCGTGATTTTGGGTCCTTTAAACGACATCGCGAATGAGAAGCTGGCCAGAGAAATGCCTGATGAATTTGAAATTGCAGGTATTAAAATGATGCTTGTTTTGAACATTTTTTTTATTTCTATCTTCAATTTTTCTTATCATTCAAACTTATGATGAAAACCTGCACAAATCTCAGACAAACAAATTATCATGCCAGTTAAAAACACCCTATCAACCCTTCCAAACACCATAGCAACCATATAGCAACACCCTAACAACCATTCAGAACATAGCAGGAGTGCCCTGGCATTGTTTGAACTGATTATTTTGTTTTACCTCAGAAATGGTGCAGAGGTTTGGAGGTGAGAGTTCCTCTAGTGTCATCAGGCTGGACACTGTGAGACGGATAGCTGAGCAGGTGAGCAACGCTGTCCGTGTTCATCACCACGATAATAACCAAACTAATTAACCCTAACCTAGTAACAACATCACCTACAGGAGAAGCACCCCCTGCTGGACATAACGCCCACCGCAGTGGAACGACTGAATTACATCCAGTACCACCCCATGGTGATATTCCTGGACCCTCACAGTCGCAAAGATGTGAAGACCATGAGGCAGAGATACATGCCGGACTCCAGCAAGAGCTCTCGGCGTCTCTACACTCATGCTCTGAAACTGAGGAAACATTACAGCCATTTGTTCTCTGGTAAACCTTCTGAAGTTCTCAGAGAATCATCTGCATGAATGATTTCATGAAGGTTTTTTGAGGTCTGAAAGCGTTCTCTGCTTTTCTCCACAGCGCGTGTCGATCTTCAGCCGACCTCAAACATGTGGTACGACGTTTTGAAAGACAAGATTCGCCAGCATCAGTCTAAACCCGTCTGGGTTTCAGAAGTCATGGTAAGAGAAATGAGAAGCTGTGACATAAACTGAAGGCTACAGAACGGACTCATCAGTGTGTTTGTATTGCAGTTGGAGGGAGGCACTGAGGAAGATCTCGACGCTCTGGGTCAGGCCCACAGCTCTGACTACCTCAGTGGTGCCAGCGATTATGAGGACACAGATGCTGAGAACTTCACGGATGAAGCCTACACAGATAATGAGGAGCTGGAGGAGCAGGCGGGAGGCATCCCCACACGCCGCGGCACCGCGCTGGCCCGTTCCTCAGAGCCCGCCAGCGAGCGGACCCCCAGTCCTGAGCCAGAACCATACCTGGAGGAGGAACCAGAGTACACCCTACCCCCTGCTGAGGTACCGCCCATCCTGTATGTTCCAGAGCCTCGATCGCCACGTGCCGCTGCCAACAGCCCGCAGGACCAGGATGACGTTCCGTCACAGCAGAGCTTCACGGATTCTGACTTCAGCACCAACGACACGGCTGCAACTCCGGCCCCTCCCAGCTACAGACCACCAGAACCTGCAGAAATCCCCACAGATACACCCCCACTGTCTGTCATAGAGGCCAAACTACAGCAGGTACCGTATTAAACACACTCAAGATTTAAACTGTGTGCAAACTGTGAGTTAGATGTTTGTCAGACACTTTATTAAGTATGTTTGTTTCAGACGCGTCAGGCAGAACCGGAGAAAAAAGCGCCGTTACTGATAGTGTAAGTGTGTCAGCAGCACGCATATAACGTTTGAGGATGTTAAAGGCTCTTAAAGACTCATTGAACATTAATGTTGTTTCAGTTTGTCTCGTCATGAGGCCATCTCAATGAAGACGAGACGCTCGCAAATCAGAGGAAGTGACAGTGAAAGTGACAAAAACGATGATGATGATGATGAGGAAGATGAAGACTGGGGTCCTGCCACAGAGCTGTGACATCACACAGTAATCCTGTAATTACACCACCAAACTGGAAAACACATTTTTAAAAACCTTTTATAAACTGATCGTGTGGATTTCTTGATCAGTTAAATATGAGTTTTTACCCCTCCAGTAATTTTATGTAACTTGTATTTTAAATAAATGTATTTTAAGTTTTTCACAATTTCTTCCAATTATTTCACCTCAGCGTCAGGCATTTTAAATGAGTGAATCATTGATTCATAGAATCATAGATTTTCTGTTTTTAAAGACATTTGAGAACTGATGAAGAGAGATTTGTTTTATGAAAGTGGGCGTTTAAATAATGAAATACATTAATATTGAAACAGTCGTAGATACATTCAGAGAATCTACTGAGTTTTTAGATCAACAAACATACTGACACAATAATTCAGAACAGAATAACAAAATCATATTTATTGAAAACAGGAATTTTTTTATTCAAACATTGTTGAGAAAAAAACATCAAACATCAGATCTTGTGTATGTCATCCGTTCAGATACTGAACTGGCATTAAAATGTCATTTTGATGGTGATATTACTGCATTAATTCTGCTAAGATGAATGTTGAGTTTATTACTACAGGATTAAACTACAGGGCAGCTTATTGGACCAGTCTGTATGTGATGTAGCGTCCAGCAGTCTCACTCGATCGGATGATCTTCACAACCTAAAACACACAAAACAAACACTGACTTCAGAAATTAAACGTCATCTGTGCAACACAGAAGAGAAGAACTGAGAACTGTGTCTTTAGTTTAACTGAAAGAGAAGCGCAGGTAAAGGCTTGAGTTTCACCTGTCCTCTCTTCAGACCGAAGTACCGGGCCACCGGGTCACCCGCCTGAATTCTGGGCAGCTGACTTTCCTTGAGTTTACTGCAGAAGATCTGGTTAAGGTTACAGTAACTTTAACCCACACTGTCTGTTTAACCAGAACCGAACCTCAGTGTTGTTGTTTAATAAGGATACTATCGCGCCAACAGCTCTGTCACTTCTTCTTTAGTCATCACTATGTGTTCAGGAACGAGCTGAAACAAGCACAGCGTTACACACAGAACACACAGCGTGAGGTTTGTCCTGCGAGACGTTTCTCACCTCGTGTTCTGTGATGTTGATCAGAAGCTCCTGTTGTAGAAACTGCTCCAGGATGTATTTTGGTGCCATGTCAACCAGCGACTGAAAGATCAACCAGAGACGTGTTAAATGCCTTAAAAACCATGAACTGTGAGGCAGCGTTGAGAGAACGTTATATAAGGTTATAGGTGTTACTGCTTCACCTGTTTGGCCGAGGGGGTCATGCCCATCTGCACCACAATAATAGCCCGTGTGATGTTCTCCTCCTGCATGCGCTGGCAGTACATCTTGATGGTTTTGATTCCGACCTTTGGTTCCTCTGAAAGCAGTGGAGATGTCATGAGCTCATACAACACGTCAGAGGTTTATGTGTTACAGGCTGCTGTAAAAAACCCACCGGGGAAGAAGACGAACATCTGGTCGGTCGGATCGTCGTTGTGAGCGACTAGGACAGTGAGGTCGGTTCGTCGCGGGCGACCCTCGCTGGGTTTGTCTCCAAACTGACTCCTGAACTCATCCAGGGTTTGATCCAGTTCGTCTTGGGTCACTAAATACCCGCGATCGTGACAGAGCTGCGCGGACAGGATCAGGGTTAGTATTATATTAAACGCTCATCACAATAAACTTACTGCCATGACGGGTAGCGCGATATAAACAAAGCATATGCCTTTTCCTTTACCTGCATTATAGTTTTCCTAATTTTCCATAATCTGTAAGTCTCTTCCTCGTCGTCCATGGCGACCTAAAAATGAGTTTATTTAAGTTATTTATCAAAACAGCAGCGAGTTTTTCTTTCCCCCACGTTTGCTTTGCGTTGCTGGCGCATATATGTGACGTCAGGATTTACGCCAACACACACGACGCAGGATTATTACGCACAAAGTAAGCGTACAAAATGAACATTAAAGACAGAATTACGTGTAATATGTTAATAATAGTTTATTAACTATTTTAATAAAATAATAAGCAAACAAACAACATTTTAACTACATTCGTTTTGGTTATTCATTTATATCGAAGGACAATAACAATAATACAAAGCGCGAAATGAAATCATGTCATATCATAAGTGATTTTCATGCATTATTTATATTACGTAACGTATTAAAACATTTCGTGCTATATAATCCTGCGTTTCTGCCAAGATCTCGATGTTATCGTCAGTTTTACACAATCTGTCATGTTGTGTAAGATGGGGGCAAATTTCAACTGCGTCATCAGAAACATTGACATCATAATTTTATCATTGTATTTTATTTATGTATTTATTTTAGATTTAGCCACATCAAATTCTTTATCCTTTCCTTAAGGTCTGCTTTCCTGTTACCATGAACCCATGCTGTGAAATGTTATGAAATGTGATTTGTTCCACAGGATTCATTGCACATTCTTTATAAAGAGTGCTGAGCTGATCCTGTGACTCTACAGTAAATATATCCCACAATGCACAATAATCACTGTATAATATTTGTTTATCAAGCAATATTACATAGTGCTGAATTGGTTCTGCAAACGTTGTTGCTCCGTTCTTCTGAGAAATGAGGGTAATGCACATAAGAGCTGATTGATGTTATTCTGTGTCAGATTGTGTAAGACCGGTGCCCTGTGTCCTCATGACCTCAGATAATGGATTTATTGTTTAACGCTGTACCCTGCAGTCAGCACAAATCCAGCCTATGGCAGAGAAACAGCCTCTGTGCTCGAGTTAATATTTGTTTTGGGCTCTTATATGAGCCTGTGTTTGTGTCTCAGGCGCTTATATCTGACCGTCTTCAGAGGAGCAGTGGATTTATTCTCACACGCTGTCTGTTGTTTCAGTGGTGGCTTACTGGAGCACAGCCATGCGTTTCTGCAGTGCTGCAGTCATTCTCTCTGTAGTGCTGCAGACAATGGTGAGGTTTTCATTTGTGTCTTTCTGTTGCTGTGACAAACCTTTGTGTCTTATATTTGTTTAAAGTTGTCCAAACAGAGCATCTGTGTTGTTGTTTACACCGGTGTTTGTGTTCAGTGTGCACAGCAGGAGGACTGGCAGTCGGCTAAATCCATTTATGATTTCAGTGCCCTGGATATAGACGGGAATGAAGTTTCCCTGGATAAATACAGGTGATGTTTCCAAATCCGTCACCTCCACAGCGTTCAGAGGAAAACTTTGTGTTCCTGTGTTTCTTTAACATCATGTTTTGATAAGTTAAACATTGAATAAGATCTGAACAGTTTGTTACTTCATGTTTTTCCAAATGCTTCCTTTTTATTGTTTTTTAAATTTTCATCATTTCATTCTTTAGGGGGGATGTTGTAATCATCACAAACGTTGCCTCCAAATGAGGTAAGACTCCAGTAAACTACTCTCAGTTTGCAGAGATGCACGCCAAGTATTCTGAGAAAGGTTTACGCATCCTGGCTTTCCCATCCAACCAGTTCGGCCGGCAGGTACGATCTTACTGCAAATACATGCCATAAACGTTCCTTAAATGTTCTTCAATGTGATTTATGTAAGGCTGTTTGTGATGTGATTTATCAGGAACCAGGAACTAATGCCCAAATTAAAGAATTTGCCAAATCGTACAACGCAGAGTTTGACATGTTCAGTAAAATTGATGTGAACGGAGACTCTGCCCATCCTCTGTGGAAGTGGCTGAAAGCACAGCCCAACGGAAGAGGGTTTCTGGGAAAGTGAGTTCGTGAACTTAGTGGTTAGAGATTTAAGGAGATATTTTGTGAATGTTAACCTGTTTTACTAATGGCTGGTTGATGTCTTGTTTTAGTGGCATCAAGTGGAATTTCACTAAGGTATGAACAAACACTTTCATGTTAATGGAAGAGTTTTAGCTCTGTAGAGTTTAAGATTTACTGATGCACTGATGTTGGTGTTTCAGTTCCTCATCGATCGTGAGGGTCATGTTGTGAAGAGATATTCCCCCCTTCAGGACCCCAGTGTAAGACTCTCGCCGTTTGTGTCTGTGAACATGTGATCTGACAATAACATTAAATCACATTCATGTTTCTTACAGGTGGTTGAAGCAGACCTCCCCAAATACCTGTAAATGTCATTCATGTGATAAGCGGCTATTGAATGCCCCTGCTGCCCTCCTCCTCCTCCTCTCCCGCTGATGTCTGAGGGGCACAGCGATGGTCTCATGAACTAATGATGGTTTGTTTTAAAACCCAGCGTGAGGAAAAGACAGACCTGATGCGTGCGGCGTGCGACCTGTCCTGAGAGCATCACAGCTGCTCAGAGATCAGTGTGGAGGCAGAGATGGAGACATAACAGCACACATTTATTTCACATGTGGTCACCACAGAATCTACTAATAAACCATAAGAGACTGAATCTCTGGTGTTGTCGGTCTGTTTAATACTGTTTTAATAAAAAGGCCTGTAATTAAGTGTGAAACATATAAATGCATTTTTAACATCTTCCAGTCAGTGTGTGTTTAATAGAGCGACACACAGCGCCTCTCCTGCGCATGCGCGGATTCATTCCCCATTCGGTTCGTTCGGACACGAAATGATTCATCTGCTGAAAATGTTAAATAAACTATAATATATAATAATAAACTAATCTTACAGCGACAGAAGCTCATGTGTGTATCACTATATATATACACATGTACGTTTAATTATAATATTCCAGTATTTACGACTGCAAAACGTTACAAAAATACACTTTCATGTAATAAAACCTTATGTTACGTTTTTGCAGTAACACGATTTATAGTAAATATTATATCATATAGTTTATGCCATATTTTTATAATGGACGTATAAACCTAGAGTTTCATTTATTTCCAATGAATCGATTCATTTCCTTGAGTCGACTCGCATGACTCGCTGTGAGGAATCGACTCACCCGAATGACTCGTTTGTGGTGTGGATGACAGCTCAGATGGGCGCAGACTCTTCCTCACCGTAGCTCGTGGTCATCCTCCGGTCGTTAACACACGTGTGTTGTGAGGGACTGTGTGTGTTTGTGTTTGACGCCCAGGAGGTTGAATGGAAGCGGCGGACGAAGGGGCGGCCAGCCTGGCCGAGGCCGAGGATGGGAGCCCGGATCCCGGGGCAGCCGCCGCTGGGGACGCGTGGACGGGTAACACGTTTAATCGATCATAACGCGTGAGATCCTAAAGCAGCGTTCATGAAGAACAGAGATCTGAACGAGACAGTCAATGCATGCGTGTCAGCTGGTTAACCAGCAGAGGCAGTGAGGATGATGATGATGATGAGGTGATGAAGAGTTTCAGGTGGGATGTGGAGCAAATGCTTCATCTGTGTGACTGTAGGTCTCTTTAAAACGTGCCCGTGTTTATTTATTATGTTTGTTTGTTTAACCAGATCTTTGAGACTTTAGATCAAATGTTCACAGAGTTTATCTTTACCTTCATGTGATGGATGTTAGCTGGAGTGTGTGTGTGTGTGAGAGTGTGTGTGTGTGTGT
>JBAJNP010003315.1:0-40534 GCA_036877545.1 Yasuhikotakia modesta
TTTTTTCTTTTCTGGTGATTTCAAATGGTAGGTTTACAGGATCAGCATTTATGATCAATTATGATGTATTCTAGCTATTATTTCGGAAATACAGGGTAATACTATTGTCACATTTTGTCATTTTAATTTCCTGTTTAAGCCATTTCACATTCTGTTTAGGTTAATAGACAATTTAGGTTTGTAAATAGTTGGTTTGTAAATATAAATGTATCCTTTTTCAGTTATATTTTGTCACTCTTTCATTTTTAGCACTGGATTACTGCAAAGAAAAATGCAGTGAAAATGTTAAAGAGGTCACACTTAACGCTTGTTTGAAATCTGAGGTTCTCCTCCCTTGTTACTTTAAAAATTACCTTAAGACGACCAATAAAGTGAAGACTGTGAGATGGAGCCACTTTTCCAGCCTCCTTAAGATCACACAAGATGGGGATTCTGTCTTTGATAATCCTAGAGATGGACGGGTGACGGTTTTCCCCAACTTGGGGAAATTATTTTAGGAATTATTAGGTCTTTATAAGCACAGGTGTAACATTCATCAGTAACACACATCTATCTGATAAAGTATTAGACAAACAAATATTCATGTGACAAAAAATATGATTTTAATTACTTATAATTGCTTTTAATTTGTAGACATTAATTTCCCCCCATGTTTGATATCTTTTCGTCCTCCACCTAAATTTTTGGGTATGCACATTGTATTTTTCCTTTAACATACCTCTGCCACAATACTACATACAATTTCTTCATTCAAAAATCTCAAGCAGTTTTGTGCAACAAAAACTGCAAATGTTATTGCTAAAAAAACATCCAGTGGCAATACTATTTAAGTGATTTTGAACCTGTGACAAATAATCTAATATTTATGGCTAATTATTTAATTTCTCTTACACAAAGAAAGGCCAGGAAACAAAATGGAAACAAGCCCCTGGATATTCTTTGTGGTTGGCTTATTTTTTATGGTGTTTACTGCATTTTGCTGGTTTTCAAAACATGGTGAGTATTGTTTTTTCTTGTAATATTAAAATGCAACAATAAAAAGCAATTTGGCAAGATCAGCTTTGATAAACATAATTTTCTTTTTTTCTGACAGAAAACTTTGTAAATAGATCATCTGCTTATGTTAATAATGTACAGACTGAAGGTGAGTTTGATTAGTATACGCTTGATTGTCTTGATTGTCCCAGATAAGACACAGAAAGTCATTGTGGAGGGTTAGAATAGTTGAAAACTAAGAATCAATGTCAGAATCAATATTTCTATCTTATTTCTATCTAATATATTCAATCTTTCTTTTTATAGTTCTTTTTTTGAGGGTTGGAGCAGAGGAATTTCAACCGTTTACACATGAGGATTAAAACATATATTATATGAAGAACATCAAAACATTCAAACACCCTCCAACACCCCCTGCCCCCCAACTACCATTCACTGTCAAAGACCAACACTGACATTCTGCTAAACTTCATTAAAGGAAACCCTGTGGTTAACCACCAGCTGCCTTGTTTTAACTGTTGAAACAACGTTTTATCAAGTTGGGCCTGGAAATAAACTATACACTTAAACAAAATACTTTGACTGGATGCATCCCAAATCAAAGAGGTTTTTCAATTGACATTTCCACATGGATAAAGAATTTTGTATATAGAATATTCTTGAGGATTTATTTAATCTGTTAGCTGGAAAATTGTAATTTAGTCAGGTTATATATAGTATACATTCAGTTGCAGTTGTAATGTAGTTTTCAATTTGATGGGGTTTTTTTCACACTTTACCCTTTTCTGACCAACACTGAAACTTCGATAGATGCTGTAAAATAACATTTTGGGGTCATTATGCAAATTGGTGACATTTGCCTGTTGTACCTCTTGAAAAATAAACTTCTGTTTTACTATTATTTATGTGTATTTGTCAATCTCAGGTGTTTAGGTATACATATACATTTATGTAACAGTACTGAAAGTAACAGAATTGTCCTCAGAATTAGCAAATATAGCTGGAAAGGTTACATGCTAATGTCATGCTTAAAAAATATCAGGAAAAATGTTACAAAAATAAAAGTTTTAATGACCAAATTAAACATCTTTGTAAAACAAAGAATTTTTATATAGAAAGTATTTCAAAACAGTATTTGTGCATTCCCGGAAGAGGAGTTCTTAAAAAAAGAATTTCTTAAATCCTATTGATAGCTGGATCCATATTACATTTTAAAGACAGATATTAAAGATAATTTAATTCTCTTAAAAGATAAACAACCAGCTGGATGTGACATTAGTGATGTCACTAATTGTGCTGTGTGGTTGGGTTGGGCAATAACCACTTATTTATAACATGTCACATGGTCCATACTCACTATGCAACTAACTCTATGAGATTGACATTCACTTTGTTACAGGATGTGGTTAAAATGGTAAGAAAGCTGCTGTTCTAACTGGGGCAGCCTCACAGACAAGAATGCAAAAGTAAATCTATCTACTGTCTGCCTTTATCACAAAATAAAAATCAAATAGTGTGTCTTACCAGCAGAAAACAATACATGAGATACAGATCAATGATAAACTACAAGGGCTAAGAAATCACATACAGGGTTGCAAAGGAGGTGTGAATATACTGTATACAGGAAACAGTAGAGGACATCAGCCCACTCTCAGCTTCTATTTTTGATTTGTTCATCCTGTAGGTTTTGGCCACTTGCTACTGTCACCTTAAATGACATGATCATGTACATTCCACAGGCTGAAATATTTGTTTGTTTCCTGGTGGCTTCAAACGGTACGTTTCAAAAATCACCCTTTATGATCAATTATGATGTTTTCAAGAGTTTTAGAAACTCTAGTTTCTTGTTTGTGCGTTCGAAGTTAGAAATAATGTAAAATGTAAATCTAGAGATAATTTAATTCACTCTTTAGAAGTGTATTGGCTTTTTTGATCAATTACATTTCTGACACTTTATAGCACTGGCCTACTGCACAGAAAAGTGTGAAAATGTGATCAAACTCATCGCTTCCCTGAAATCTGAGGTTTTCCTTCCTTGCGCCTTTGATACCGTTCTTGGCAATAACACCGTGAGATGGAGCCACTTTTCCAGCCTCCTTAAGATCACTCACAATGGAAATATCGTCTTTGATAATCCTAGAGAAGGACGGGTGACGGTTTTCCCAAACCTGGCTAATGAAGGAAACTTCTCCATCCTTATATATGATCTACAGACCTCAGATCTTGGCACGTACTGTTGTGAGACTAACAGAGAATGCTGGAGAGTGGTGATCACAGAATCGGCCCGTCCAGCTGACAGTAAGTCCTTAAAAATATATTGGAAAATATATTGGAAGCATTTGAAAACAGTGGCAAAAAAACAATGGTGAAAATGCTATTAAAACGTAGTGCCCTCTTGACAATACCGTTGCATATTAATACAATTTAAGTAAGTGGTTTTAAAACAAACATTCCAAGAAGGCATTTAAACAATTATTTCCTTAATTATGTTTATTTTCTTGTAGAAAAAAACCCTTGGATATATTTTGCTGCCGGAGCTGGATTATTTATCCTGCTTTTTATTGCATTCTATCTGTTTTTAAAATTTTGTGGTAAGAATCTTCAAATGTAAGAATTAAGAATGAAGATTATTTCAATATTTACTCAAATATATGTTATAAGATCCACTTTGAAATAAATAATTATTTCTCCTGGACAGAAAACTGGCAAATTAGATCATCAAACTCTAATTCAGTTAATGGAGCACAGAGTGAAGGTAAGCTGTACCAGACATCTGGTTAGTGTTAGATTTGAGTTTGTTTCTTGACCTTTCTCAAGATCATTTGACTCTAGGTTACCACACATAATGAGAGACACATAATGCAGAAAGCGATTGGCATAGAAACAGAAACAACAGGGATAAGAAATTTGTATTTTAATAAAACACAGTTTTGCTAGATGGTGTTTAAAAATAATCATTCGTAAGATAATAAAATGTTATATGAGTAAATGAAACAAAAACCTTTACAGTGGTCTCTAAAGCTTTATAAGAACATTACACTGATGGTTTCTTTGCTAGAGCATCTTTGTGAGAGAAACTGACTTCTCTGACCTTTCTTGAACTTTGTTTTTAAAATGTGACAAATTATGGTAGAAATAGTTACATTTTTTCTAAGTGATCTAACACTGTGTGTGTGCAGATGCTAGTATGTATATTAGATTTTTTTCTTTTCTCAGTATAATTTATGGGCACATTATAATGTTTATTTTTTGCTCTAAATCAAGTTACTGATATGCAACAGAGACAGAATCCACAGAGAGGTGACGTTTCTTGTCTATATTTTTACAAAATGTTACTACATTGTAAAATATATAATACTTAAATTTAATATTTAATAATAAATATTAGTTTTCAGAACAGTCCCTGAGCCAACCACAAGTCAGCAGTTAAATTCTAAACCATACTATGGTAAGACTACACTTCAGTGTAAAAATTACCTGTTGCAAGAGTTACATATTATTTAGAAACATAAATAATATCTGTTTTGAAACATTTCAGTCAACCAGATGGAACTCTTCATTCCAAACAATGCAGGCCAAAAACGGAAAAAACAAAAACGTAATTGCCTTTTATAATTTTGGATTGTATGTTTTTAATATAGTGTTTATTATAACATGATTCAATGTATTATAGCAATACCTATATGATAATGTGTTAACTGTGTTTCTTATTTTTTGGCAGATTATCAATTCAAAAATCCCATCTATTGGGATTGAGGTTGAGGCAGTAGCTGGTGGCGACAGAATCCAGTTCCACAGAATCCAGTTCCACAAATTACCAACTGTAAATAATGCTCATTACAGATCTTTGGAATTATGTCTTAGTTGCACATTTAACATTGATGTTCTGTAAACAATTGAGTACAAATAAAAATCTGATGCTTTTTAATGTTGTTGTCTTGTGGCCCTTGTTATGCATGTATTAAAAGCATTTTTTTTTTCAAGTTTATTTACAAAGATGTTGGCGAAGACTTCCAGTAATCTTACAGTCTGGGAGTAATAATTACAGTAGCAAATTCATGAACACTTGGAATGCTTGAAATTACCATGTAATAGTTTAATATACAAAATAATGTAATGACACCATAGTGATGGTAATCAGATGGTAATACCATAGTATTTTAATATGTCATGATTAATGCTTACCTTATTCATAAGCATTTAAAGAAAACCAAGGTTGTACTTTTGTTTTTTGTGTATTAAATTATATTTAATGACATTGTTTTTTATTTAATATATTATATTAACTTAAATTTAAGTTTGTAGGTTTTATATGAAATGTTCTTGAAGGAAAAAAACAAAAAGGCAATTGACGTTTGTCATGGTTTAATTTTCAGACATCCGACCCAAAAGGTGGCGCTAACGTATCTGAGTCCGCTGTGAGTGACAAAACAAAGTAGGTCTAACTGCAGAAACATGTTACAAAGACAATCTGCGTCTTCATCTAATAAAGTTTTGGTTAATTTAAGATTTACCATTTTGAAAAAGCTGTAGGTTTTAGATTTAAGTCCACAGACATGTCAAAACCAGAATCGAGCATAAAAGCAGAGGAACATGAATCAAGAAATCTACCTATTTATCAGCACAAAGACAAACTCGTTCAGGCCGTAAACAAAAACACCTTCCTGATCGTAACCGGTGAAACGGGCAGCGGAAAAACCACTCAACTACCCCAGTACTTGTATAAAGCAGGTATGATTGTTCACCTACCTTCACAATCATAAATTCCCGTATTCAGCCATGTCTATTCAGTTTTAATGTATTTCTCTCCAGGCTTTTGCAGGCATGGTAAAATTGGTGTAACTCAGCCCAGGAGAGTCGCAGCCATCACTGTAGCCCAGAGAGTATCTCAGGAGCTGGGGGTCAGGTTGGGTGAGGAGGTGGGCTACCAAGTGCGCTTTGATGACTGCTCAACAAAGGTGGGAGACAGTACAACAAATGTCTGACACTTATGCAATAGTACATACAAAATCATTGTTTCACAGGCTTGTGTTTTCTTTGTGTCAGGACACTATGATTAAATACATGACGGATGGATGTATGTTAAGGGAGATTCTTGCGGACCGCAGTTTAACACAGTACAGTGTTGTGGTCCTGGATGAAGCCCACGAAAGGAGCTTGAATACTGTAAGTTAGTTTTTTTGGAATGTGATTTTTAGTTTTATTTATTAAATTAAAACAGACTTGGAAATGGTTGCAAAGTACTAGTGATGTATCGTCATTGTTCAGTATGTATAAGCAGTAATGTTGATGCTATGGTCCTTTGATATAACATATGATCTATATCTTTTCTGTACTTTGTTGTTATTATGGTAAACAAAGATACTTAAAAATAGCATGAACTTCTATCTATTTTCTATCTGCACTATCTATTTTTTTAGATGTAAACATTAGTAATTAAATGTGTGTTAATAAATGTGTGTCTTTTATGTTAAGATGTTCCTTAATAGTGACCAACATAAATTGTTCTGCAGGATGTTTTGCTTGGGCTACTCAAAAAGACTTATTCTAAAGGGTCCCATGGGCGTAAAACACCCCTGAAAGTGGTTGTGATGTCAGCAACGTTAGAAACAGATAAGCTAAGCTCTTTTTACGGGCACTGTCCTGTTTTCACGATCCCTGGGCGGACCTATCCGGTGAAGGAGAAATTCTGCAATCTGATTGGTCCAAAAGACAAAGACAGTTCAGTTTATGTCAAAGAGGTGTGTTGTGAACATACACAATATTAAAACTTTTCAAATGAGCTACAGAAAAACTCAAATTTAAATTAAATTTAAATCCAACTAATACGTCTCTTTAAACACCCTGTATCTGTTATGCTAATGATCCACAGGTGGTGAAAGTGGCTTTAGATGTGCACTCAAATGAAGCTGCAGGAGATATTCTGGTTTTCCTCACTGGTGAGATGAGCAGTGATGTCATAATTGAGATTAGCTTAACAGTTGCAATGCAGATTGAGTAGCAAAATTGACTTCTATTATATTGGATCCAATATTGTTTTGTGCATGTGTGTGAACAGGACAGTCTGAAATCGAAAAGGCCTGTGACTTGCTCTTTGAGAAAGCTGAGATCTTAGACTACCGCTATGATGTCCATGACCGGGCTGTTGAAGGACTTCTTATTCTGCCCTTATATGGATCCATGCCAACAGGTAAGAATTTAAATTTAATCCTAAAAGAAACATTCACCACCTCATAGATATCTTGCGTAACCATAAAGCAATCAATACACATATCAAATGTTTTTATAGATCAGCAAAGACAAATATTCCAGCCTTCACCAAAGGGTGTGAGGAAATGTGTGGTGGCAACCAACATCGCTGCAACGTCACTCACAATAAACGGAATAAAGTAGGTGTTACACAGTGACAAGTTATGTATGTTTCAAAGCATTTCATTGTGACCCTTAACAGTCTATCCTATTTTTGTTTTGCTATAGGTATATTGTTGACAGTGGTTTTGTTAAGCAGCTAAACCACAACTCAAGAGTTGGTTTGGATATTCTAGAAGTGGTGCCTATTTCAAAGTGAGTGTTAAATATCATTCTGCTGCTAAGAATGAAGATGTCTGATGGCTGCCCTGTCATAATGTGTCTTTTCTATGTTAAAATACTTGCTCATTATTTTTATTTAATATGCTGGGTCAAGTTCTAGTAATTCTAATGTTGCAAATACTTTGCTTGCTTGTTGTTTATATGCTTGTATATTAATTTCTAGCTAAACTGGTGTGTGAGTTTGGGGTGGGACTACCTAGAAACGTGTTTTATTTATTTAATGAAAGTGATAATGATTTTATGCAGAAGCGAAGCTCAGCAAAGAGCGGGCCGAGCTGGACGAACCTCCGCAGGGAAATGTTTCAGAATTTACAACAAAGAATTCTGGGATACATGTATGACAGAGTACACCATTCCAGAGATTCAGCGCACCAGCCTTACATCTGTCATCTTAACGCTGAAATGTCTAGGAGTCCATGATGTCATTAGGTACTGCCTGGTTTATTATATATTTGTAACTAGTTTCTTTACTGTTGGATTTCCACACTGTATGAACAGATTTCTTGTACTGTGGTGCATTCAGATTTCCATATCTTGACTGTCCAGAGGAAAGGTTTATCCTGACCGCTTTAAAACAATTGTATCAGTACGATGCCATTGACAGGTGAGTGGTATCAATCAAATACTGCTGTTTAAATGGCACATCTCAGTAAATTTGTTCACATTGTACCAGTTCTATATTCTGTTCTTCTTAAATGTTCTGCCAAATGTTTGTATCCATTATTTTGTGTTATCTGTTTTTTTGCACTATATATTTTGTTTTGCACTACATGTTTTGTTTTTGTATCTTTTGATTTGGTATCTATTGTGTTTTTGTCTTGTTATCTGTTTGCATGGGCCTGGGAGACATGCTCTTTCAATTCTCTGTATGTTCTGAACGTGGCAGAATTGACAATAAAGTTGACTTTGACTTGACAATAGGAGAGGCCAGGTAACAAAGCTGGGGAGACTGATGGTCGAGTTCCCCCTTCCTCCTAACCTTACCCGTGCGCTTCTCAAAGCTTCTGTTCTCGGCTGTGAAGACATAATGCTGCCTGTGGCCGCCATGTTGTCGGTGGAGAACATCTTCATTCGACCAGGTAATTATTAGTGAAAGCCATGACTAATGCTGGTGATGTGCAGGGCAGATCTCTGGGCACCAATGTAGCAAATGTTTGTCAGCCTGTTAGCCATAGTAATTACTGTTTATTATCTTACAAAACACCATCTAATAATGTTGTGATAACATCTATGTGCTTTAACTAACAATAGAGTTCTCTGTAGGCAAACCAGAAGGACAAAAGGAAGCTGACATCAGACACAGAGAGATAGCTGCCTGCGCGGGCGGCTCCAATGATTTCCTTATGCTGCTCTGTGTTTTTGAGAAGTGCAGAGCAAGGTGGGGTACATACAGATTTTCACATACAGACACCAAACTGCAAATGAAAGGGATAGGTCATCCCAATGTTACAATTATGTCATCATTTGTAGTATTTAGCCTCATGCTGTTTTAATCCAGTGAGACCTTATTTCTTCAGTGGAACACAAAATGAAACATTTTAAAGGTTTATGCTGTTTTCATACAGTAAAAGCAGGTGGGACCACATGATATCTGACAACATATTTTTGTGTGGGGGACATATATTATTTACCAAACGTTTGCCTTGAAAAACTTCCTAAACAGCAGACCTCACTATTCACTTACATTGAGAAAAAATAAGATAATTCCTTTTCTGTTTTGCTTTAAATGACTTTGGTGCTTTACAGTTAAGAAAAGGATACGGGTTTCAAATAGCATGACAGTAAATGTTGACCAAAATTAATTTAGGTGTAATATTTCTTTAACCCCTTCTATTATCTTTGGAAGATAATATTATTATTTAGGAAGTCAACAAATAAACAAAGTACTTAACACAAAAACTTGGGTAAAAATCATATTCTGGAAGTTTAAATTGCTGGGGTCTTTAAATTGAGGGTAATAGGAGGGTTAAATCCAAAATTTGCATATGGAATCATAGTTACTCTGATGTTCTATGTTTTACAGTGACAACCCATCAGCATGGTGCAAAGATCACTGGATCCATTGGAGAGCAGTCAAGACCGCCTTCAGTATTGAGACTCAGCTGAGGGAAATTCTGTTGCGTCTAAAGCAGGTAATCTACAGTTCCTCAATAACAGCGTTTTACAACCATTTCACAAGCTCTTACATATTCTGCCTGACTGTGTTTGTAGCAGAAAGATTTTCCACAGGAGGTGTTTGAGGGCAGCAGGAGCGAGCTGCTGCGACAGTGTCTTTGTCTGGGTTACTTCACCAATGTGGCCAGGAGGTGAGTGCTGCGCTGTCATTTATCACTTACCATTATTGCAATGAGTCACACTGCAGGGAAGCCAATATTAAAGCTATTGTCTTGTTTTCAGATCTGTTGGGAAATCATTCTGCACAATGGATGGACATGGATCCACTGTTCTTATTCACCCTTCATCATGTGTAAGAAATAAAAGAATTTAAACCCAAACTCTTACCATGTAGTTACACTCATGTCACTGCAAACTTGAATGCTGTTGTTTGCATTGAAACACATGATAAGGCATTTATTTACAAAATGATACTCTGCTATTATATGAATAGATCATGTTGACCATGTCTGTCAAGATCCTAAAAGCACCATAAAGGTTAAAACTTTGTGCTCTTTGTAAGAAACAGACCTAAGTTTAATCATTATTCACTAATTCACTGTTCTTTGGAAGGCACAAAATATTATTTGCTTTCAGATTCAAGATTTACATTTTAAATTATTGATGCCAAATGCTGGTTTGACATTACTGATGCCAATGTCAAACACATAGATTCTTAAATATGAATTTGACAATATTTGTATCACTGAAGTAAAGAAGGCTTTAGGCTTTATCTTTCAATCATGGCTTTATCTCTGTGTAGCTCTTTGGGCAGGAATTGCAGTTGGACTGGATCATCTTCCATGATGTTCTGGTCACCTCACGTGTGTATGTGAGAACAGTGTGTCCCATCCGTTACGAGTGGGTGAAGGACCTATTACCAAAGCTACACGAAATAGACGTCTATGAGCTGAGCAGTGTGGCCAGAGAGGAAGTCACTGATGAAGAGATGGCCCAATGGGAAAAGAAAGAGGCAGCTAAACGACAAGCAGGTGTGTTTTATTAGGCCGATCTGATAGATAGATTGTTTGTTTTGTTTGGTAACATATTTTTGTGTTTTAAACAGAGGCTATAGAAAATGCAGCAAAGAAACTGGAGAAGAGAAATGATGAAAACTCGATCACAGATGCACGTGCTCGATATCTGCAACGCAAACAAAATCGCCTTCAAAATAAGAACATATGAGAGCCAGACGGGCTTGTTGGATATTTATTCTGTATTGTGCATCTGCTGAATACAGAAATGAAAAAGGCTATAATCTCAGATTTCTGAACATAATCCCTGGATGTGTCCCTACATCTCTGTAGTCCACTGTGGATTTTTAATGTGTTCAATTCAAGGAAAGAGTTACAGTAAAAAGGTTAAATAATAAACCCATTGTTTTAATTGTTTATGTAAATAAATATTTTTATTTATATGCGTGTCGTTTTTGTAAACCAGAATGGGGGAAACATTTTAAGCAAGTGGCTGTAAATATATACCTTCTAAAGGGTAACTAACCAAAACTTTTTATTTGATTTACCACATGTTGAGTAAATGGGGGTTAATGAAAATAGTCTGTACATAATATTGTGCCTCGCATGAATTTTAAAGCGCCGCACTAAAGGCACCGGAACTGACGTACACAGAATATGAAGAACTGAATGATGTGGCAAAAATGAAACGATTTATTTCATTTCGACTACGCTATCCATGCAAACGTTGTTAAATCATATGCAAAATATTAAGGACCAGAGCTCTTACATACACCAATTTACAATTGCGCGCATCGCCCGCTTGATTTACAATATCGCCAAAATCGCAAATGTCCTTCCGCCGCAAAGTCCGCGCTGCTTCTTCCGGATTGTCAGTCTGAGCTGTTTCCGCCGCCATTGCGGGTCTGAGCGAGTCCCATCCGTGCARAGGGGGAAGAGAAAACATCAACCATCTGGCGGATCGGCTTGACACGACAAAACTGTGACACTTGCATTCTCCGTCTAATAAAGTCAACCGTCCTGTACTCGATCTGTTTAGGATCGGGGGTGTCCGTGGAGAGGAGGTCGTCGCTCGCTAAAGATAGGCAGAAATATTGCGAGGAGTCCGGCCGGGAGGATTGAGAACAGAAAGCCAGAGCCATGGCTCAAATCCTGCCCATCCGCTTTCAGGAGCACCTGCAGGTGCGTTTATACTTCACCTTAAGATATGTTACAATTTGAAATGTTAGTGTTCGTGGGAGCTGCTAAGACAGAGGTGACGGAGCTCGTTAGCTTTAGCGCTAGCTCAATGAATGACCTC
The DNA here is from genome assembly GCA_036877545.1 of Yasuhikotakia modesta. Lineage (NCBI taxonomy): Eukaryota > Metazoa > Chordata > Actinopteri > Cypriniformes > Botiidae > Yasuhikotakia > Yasuhikotakia modesta. Next base: position 12,016 of record JBAJNP010003315.1, read on the forward strand.
CCATCCATGTCTATGGTTGTGTCTCAAAAATGTGTAAGCTGCCTTCATAGACGTCATTGTCAGAGCGATGGGGTCAAACGCCGCGACGATTCGCGGTAATATTCGTATAATCGGATCGCTGTTGAAACGCCTGTGTGATTTCTAATGCTAAAAAACCATATATGATGCTTTTAGGCAGTTTTTAAGGGTTCCGGACAGATCCTACAAAAGTAGATACAGTGATCAGTGGAAGGATTACATCAGCTCTATAAAACACCGATTAATCTGGTTTACTTGTCTTCGACTACTTTGTCTGATTAAATAAATCCCGGTGTGTATTTACTACAGATGCGTTTAAAGTCTCTGTAACCGATTTCACTCACGCTTCTCGCTACCATCCTAGTAGTGAATGCAGATGTGTTGATCAATATCGACGTTTGAATGAAAGCTCGAGGGGGGAAATCGTGAGTGTTTGTGATATACGTGACTTGAATGTCGATGTTTTTTGTATGTTGAACTGGCTTGACTTGATATGACACGAATCATTACTGCATATCCTGACATTGCGCAGGTGCATCTCAGATGGGAGGATATTCTTGTATGAGGCACGCGGCTTCATGTTTCCCCCTCAAAAGTCCTGTTGACATTGAAATGGGCTTGTAATACCTTTATTAAAACTCATTAGACAGCATTTGAGGGGACATACACCCTTCTGTTTATTAGCAGTGACCTATGATGGCTAGTATCAGGGTGCCTTTGCGTTCAAATCCCATCAACAGCAGAATGCATCAAGGTATTCAGCTTTGTTCTTAAATAATGTCTGTCCTCCTCTAACAGCTCCAGAACTTGGGCATAAACCCAGCAAACATTGGGTTCAGCACCCTCACCATGGAGTCAGATAAGTTCATCTGTATCCGGGAAAAGGTGGGCGAACAGGCCCAGGTGGTGATCATTGACATGAGCGATCCAAACACACCCATCCGCAGACCCATCTCTGCAGACAATGCCATTATGAACCCAGCAAGCAAAGTCATTGCTCTTAAAGGTAAGACGCAGGGGTGCAGAAACCCATCACACGTTAAGGCATGGATTTTTAAACATGTAATGATAATGTTTGAGGACTGTGTTTGATTGCTCAGTTGTAGAAATTTCTAACATATGATTCTGTGAGGTCCATCTCCTGCAACCCCCTCCCACCCCCTTTCACGTATAACATGACTAGGACATATTTGCCGCATTTGGGTGAATTGCTCATAGTTTAAAAGCAGTTTAGTAGATTTTCTCCATATATCTAACAGACTTCCGTTCATATTTTAGTCATCACTGTCTTATGCAGTAAAGCATCTTGCTGTAATTGTTCGGTTAAAAATTGCCTTTAAAATGCTCATTGGAAATGTTTTGCCGTCATAAATGCTTTGTCTGTTCTTGCCTGTTTTTGTTCGTTTTATTTTTTTGTTTCTTACTGCTTTCTTATGTTTGCAGACGGTGAGTTGAAATTCATTCTATTCTGAGTTGTGGGGGTTATTACTGTGAAATGTGGGGTTCATCTGAATGGCTTTGATGTTAAATGACACGCTTAGGTTAGCCATGTAAGGAGGGGGTCAGGATTCTGTAACTTGCATGTTACATGGCAGCAGCCCTTTTCTCTTGTTTGGTGTAAAATTAGCTCTTTTCTTTTGTTGTTGTGATTTAAAATATCAAAATTCAGCTTTTTTCATTTTATGTGTTTTGGTAGTCTATTGACTAAAATTATTATTATTTTAAAAAGTTATTTTAAATTTAAACGTGTCCTTGAAAGTAGTAAGTGCAAATAAATGTAATATGATTAACTTAAAGCTAGAGATATTAATTTTACAGTACATTAGTTTTTTGAAAAATTGCCAGTTGGTGCTTTTTGGATGTCCTAGTCAGGTCTAAATGGTGATCCGAATAACTGGCTCTTATCTGTGTACTTTAGTTTAGTATTGCTCGCAGGCTTTCCTTTAAAGATCTGATGTATTTACTATGTTTATTGGGAATAAAACCACAAACTATGTTTCACAGAGATTACAGAGACATGAGATGTATAAGAAGAAAGTATACAGTGGTTCCAAATGTATTTAGACGCTAAGCTACACCACAATGTATTTAAATGTATGAATATAATAGCATTATCTGTCATTAGTTGGGTTAAAATGTGTATTTTTATACACGCTTTATAAAAATAAGTGACATTTGATAAGTTATCTGTTGCAATTATACATAGAATTTGCTAAGTGTCTAAGGACTTTGGGGTCATTTAAAATAAAAAACAATAGTTTTTTTGCAGATTTGTCTGACACATATCTGACGATATAGCCAAATGCGATGTTAACATTTGAGGGGAAAAACACAAATTTTATGCGGCCAATTTGTGTGACTGTTTCTGTAACTATTAATGAGCAACATAGTTTTACTTTTTTCCCTTTAAACAATCTCTGTTGCATTTTCGTACTGTATTTCTGGGATTTTGAGTTGGGATTTTATTTTTAGTTTCTGAATAATATTTTATAATCATACTAGCTGCTAAAAATATAACTAAATGCAAATCAAAACTGCTTGATGTTTGTAAATGTTTGCAGTGTTGTCTTAAAGCAGTTTATTTTGCACTGTAACTGCTTTGTCGTATTACTTTGCAATTACAATATAACATACATGTTCGCTTGATGTGTCTGTATGTTAACAAATTAAAATCACACATTCATTAAATACACCTAAAAGTAGCAGCATTTTATTCAAATGACCTCTGTCCCTGAATTTCAGCTGCAAAAACCCTTCAGATTTTCAACATTGAAATGAAGAGCAAGATGAAGGCCCACACCATGACCGAAGATGTTACATTTTGGAAATGGATCTCCCTCAATACAGTAGCACTTGTGACAGACAACGCCGTATATCATTGGAGCATGGAAGGAGACTCGCAGCCAATCAAAGTCTTTGACCGGCATTCCAGTTTAGCAGGCTGTCAAATAATTAACTACCGCACTGACGCCAAACAGAAATGGCTGCTCCTAATTGGAATTTCAGCACAGGTACCTACAACTCATTAATATTAAGTGGGTTTATTTAAATTGTCATATTCAGATGCACTAACCTGCGTACCACTGCAATGGTCATTTACCTTTTTCAAACCTTTTTTTCAGCAAAATCGTGTTGTGGGTGCAATGCAACTTTACTCAGTGGACAGAAAGGTGTCGCAGCCAATCGAAGGCCACGCTGCGGGGTTTGCTCAGTTTAAAATGGAGGGCAATGCTGAGGAATCCACACTCTTCTGTTTTGCTGTTCGTGGACAAGCTGGAGGAAAGGTCTGATTCATCTGTCTGATTACCAGAATGGGGATTATGTTTTTGCCAGGAAACAACAGTCATTTTGAGGTCTCTTGTAACGTTTAATTCACAGTTGCACATTATAGAGGTTGGAACACCTCCGTCAGGTAATCAGCCCTTTCCAAAGAAAGCAGTGGACGTTTTCTTCCCCCCAGAAGCTCAGAATGATTTCCCTGTTGCTATGCAGGTATTTATTATTTTGACTTGTTAGCATTTGTCTGCAAGATGTCTGCATATATATTTAGACCTTAGTGTTGTTACAGTATTGAACATATAGATTGTCTAGATTGGCCATGTTATGGCCTTAAAAAACATATTGGGATCTGTCTAAATTTGCAACCTAAACATATTGGGATCTGTCTAAATTTGGCTAATCTGTACTGAGTAACAAATATATGTCTGTCACAGAGTTTTGACGTTAACAACAAAATATGTTATCACAGATACACAGAAGTGTTTTTTGCATTTATTTGCACTCTGCATCCTTATACATGTTATCTGTGACCTTATAAGCACAGACGTTTGTGACTTTTGGCACAAGAAATACTGCTACTGGTTTGGCAAAAACAGACCTTCAGAAAAATCTCATGGGTATTTTCTGTCCCATCCTGGTCTAGATAAGCAGCAAGCATGACGTTGTTTTTCTCATCACCAAATACGGCTACATCCATCTGTACGACCTTGAGACAGGCACGTGCATCTATATGAACAGAATCAGTGGAGAGACCATTTTTGTGACAGCTCCTCACGAAGCCACTGCAGGAATTATCGGCGTCAACAGGAAGGGACAGGTACTACTTTTGGTATATGCTGTTAGTGCAGACAGAAATAAAAAAAGTGCTTGGCTCAGTTTTAGTCTTAACATTAGGGATTGTTTGGTCAGCACATTCGAACGGACCAGCTGAGACCGTTCCAGAGGCCCCACAGGGGTTTGCTTCCATACAGTCAGACCAGGCTGTGTGTCCGTCTAAACGTAGTCTAGTTTGTGTTCTTTAATCTGTTGTAAGGGAATGCCATCAGTTGATGAATTATTTTGGAGCTCAGACCCAGAGTCCTATTAAATATTTAGAGAAAATGGAAACATCATCTCTGTGTTTGGTTACGCTCACGTTGGTTCCTCTCTTCATTAGTCTCGATCCAACCACAAGACTGTTAGTCCACACTAGTGCTATGCCACATATTCTTGCTGTAATTATTTAAAAAATATTTTTGCTAGTAATATAAAGCAAATTTTTATCAAATGATTTTATATTGTTCTACATTTGGCGAGTATTTTTTGTAAATGTCATTTTGTGATGTCCTTTGTCTGTTTAGATGGATGTTTAAATCTGTTTGGATGGACATACAAAATGTAGCTATACATTTATGAAAATGGTATAATATTTTAATTACTCTCTATAAATCAGTGCTAATTTCTAGTTCTTATGTTTTATTATTTATTAGTTTATATTAGTGTTTTTTAATTATTAAATGACCAGTTACCATTTTATGTATATTAAAATGTTAAAAAATACCTAAAAATGAATAATAAATAATTGTTAGTCTTTATAGACACATGAACTCTATCCAGAATTATTATTCACTTGATTTTTACTGTATTTGGTTTTTGCCTGTTTTTTTACGTTAAACCTTAGCAAGAATTTGCTGGAAATGGATCCACTGATTTATAAACGTACAGGCCGTAATGCCTCAGGGTTACATAACCTGCAGATTCAGGAGTACCTGTAAATAATTGTGTGTGTTGGTTCCTCGACACATACAGTGAGAAGAGCATGTGATTCTCAGTAGGTGATGGTGATGTATTCTGTTGTCCTCTAACAGTGGTCTGTGATGTGCTGGCTGCAGTCACACTGTCACAGCCTGTGGTGCACTTGTTAATGATGCATGATGGGATATCTGCCCACTCATTTATGTATTACGTACAGGGTCAATTTAGGTGGTTATGGGTACCAAACAGATTGAGCCAATCTGAACATTTATTATATGCTTGTGAATAAATATAATTACAGTTATTCTGCAGAGATTATAAGATGGTTGTGGCACAGTGACATTTGTTTATTTGAGGACACCAAATATCTAACACAAAAAGCATTGCTGGTATTAAAAAGACACACTTCAGAATATTATGGAATTTATCAGATTATAAAACAATGTCAGTGTTTATGACGATTCAGAAAATCTAAATAAATGTAAAACATGAGTGACACACTTTCTCAAAGCATTTGTTTACCCGAAAACTACAGCTTGTGTCAGTATAATTATGTAATAACACTTGGTATTAATACACGTCCTTGAGCACTTAATAGTGTACATTTTATTATCAGTAAGTTACACACTTTCTTCAACTGACTGGTGTTTCTCAGGTGCTGTCTGTGTGTGTGGAGGAAGAGAACATCATTCCCTACATCACCAATGTTCTGCAGAACCCTGACCTGGCCCTCAGGATGGCTGTCCGCAACAATCTGGCAGGTGCTGAAGAGCTCTTCGCCCGCAAATTTAACAACCTTTTTGCTGGGGGCAACTACTCCGAGGCCGCCAAGGTGGCCGCCAATGCACCAAAGGTACGGCAGACTGCGTCCTATCAAAGCCGAAACCTATTTAAACTCAAGTCAGGTGCGTTTTGAAGTTTCTGACTGACTCTTGTGTCCTTCCAGGGCATTCTGCGCACCCCTGACACCATCCGTCGCTTCCAGAGCGTTCCGGCTCAGCCCGGTCAGACCTCCCCCCTGCTGCAGTATTTTGGGATTCTGTTGGACCAGGGCCAGCTGAACAAGTTTGAGTCATTGGAGCTTTGCAGGCCGGTTTTGCAGCAGGGCCGCAAACAGCTGCTGGAGAAGTGGCTGAAAGAAGATAAGGTACTTCCTCTTTTGCCTGGATATCAGTAATGAACAGATTGCTATGGATGGATTTGGCATTAGAGTTGCCTTGTGTAACAGTAATAGGTGCCTTTGAGCAGAGGTTGCCAGCTTATTTTTACATCTGTCAAGATGTAAACGTTAGGAAGTAGTGTTTATAGAATTGAGTAAATGACAGTTTCTTTTGCCCGCTTTAGCTGGAGTGCTCTGAAGAGCTGGGCGACCTGGTAAAGTCTGTGGATCCGACTCTTGCTCTCAGCGTCTATTTAAGAGCAAACGTTCCCAACAAAGTTATCCAGTGTTTTGCCGAGACTGGGCAGTTCCAGAAAATTGTACTGTATGCAAAAAAGGTGAGTTTCATGTTATATTGACATTTAAAAAGAACTGTTATACCACACACAGTTGGCAGGCTGGCACTGTTTTGTGTTACAAAAAACAAACTGTTACATTATGATATTTACTATTAAACTTGCATAAGAACAATGTGTCTTGCATACACCTAGTCATATGTTAAAATAATACATGCCTTTTTATGCATATACATAATACAGTGAAATCCACCTGCTATATGGTTATGTCAACTAAAAACTGAGTTTAATACGTGTTTCCAAGCAATAGATTTTACACTTGTCTGTAAACTGCTCTGTCCTGTGTAGAAGATACAAAATTTGAGATCTAATGTGTGGCCATCTGTGTGCAGGTTGGCTACACTCCAGACTGGATCTTCCTGTTGAGGAACGTGATGCGGATCAGTCCAGAACAAGGTCTGCAGTTCTCTCAAATGCTTGTTCAAGACGAGGAACCTCTGGCTGACATCACTCAGGTTCTAGATAATATTATATTTGCTCTGATGTTCATGACCGGTGTTTACATTGTTCTAACCATTCTGGACAATGTGTTAATGTAGGATTGCTGATGTTTTATGTCCTCCATTTCTTTACAGATTGTGGATGTGTTTATGGAGTATAATCTGATCCAGCAATGCACTTCCTTCCTGTTGGACGCCCTGAAGAACAACCGCCCCACTGAGGGTCCTTTACAGACGCGTCTGCTGGAGATGAACCTGATGCATGCCCCACAGGTCTCAGATGCAAAAGATTAATTGGAGACCCAACACACTGTGCTGGTGTGGGTGAAAGCCATATTTAACCATATTACCATCTTACTGAAGGTGTTGTCATCTTCAGGTGGCTGATGCAATTTTGGGCAACCAGATGTTTACTCACTATGACCGTGCTCATGTAGCCCAGCTGTGTGAGAAGGCGGGTCTTCTGCAGAGAGCTTTGGAGCACTACACTGACCTGTATGACATCAAACGGGCCGTGGTCCACACCCATCTTCTCAACCCAGAGGTATTGTCTTGTTCACGGATGTCTGTAATATAATGGTTCTCCATGCTATGTGTGTAGGAACATGGTCTTTATACAGTCCCTTAGGAGGTAATGTGTTCTGCTTTGGTTGCAGTGGCTGGTGAACTTCTTTGGCTCTCTGTCGGTGGAGGACTCTCTGGAGTGTCTGAGAGCCATGCTGTCAGCTAACATCAGGCAGAACCTTCAGATCTGTGTCCAGGTGGCATCAAAGTATCACGAGCAACTGTCCACCCAGTCCCTCACAGAACTCTTTGAGTCCTTCAAGAGCTTTGAGGGTATCAACTATTTATTGTTGTCCTTGCAACAGGATTGAATGTCTTAAAAAATGCACTAATTGTTGGGTTCCAACGTCTGATTCGGATCTGGTTTTGTGGTCTGCAGGTCTGTTCTACTTCCTGGGCTCCATTGTGAACTTCAGCCAGGATCCAGAGGTTCATTTCAAATATATCCAGGCTGCCTGCAAAACTGGTCAAATCAAGGAAGTTGAGAGAATCTGCAGAGAGAGCAACTGTTATGATCCAGAGCGTGTGAAGAACTTCCTCAAGGTTTGTTACCCAGTTTATACAATTGATAAATCAATCTATACATATTATTCCCAGAACTAAACTGTGTACAGCATTGTTTAAAAGTAGTTAATCTATCAGCTGGTCTGTGCTATTATAAATAACCACATCTACAAGTAATTTAAACCATACATCAGCGCTCCTAAAATAGCAGTTCTACTAGTGCATTTTATCATTTTTCTGGGTGAACCACATAAGTGTTCACACTGTAGATAAAAATTATAAAGCACTATAAAGTGTTTTAGAACTGTCCTGTAATTAATTAACATATGTCTGAATAACACACATGTTGTTATTAAAATAATGTTCTTTGTGTCTTGAACAGGAGGCAAAACTGACAGACCAGCTGCCTCTTATCATTGTGTGTGACCGCTTTGACTTCGTACACGACCTTGTGCTCTACCTGTATCGCAACAACCTGCAGAAGTACATTGAGATCTATGTGCAGAAGGTAAATGTGACTTTTCCTGCTTCTCTGTCTTTGTAGTCTATCTGCCCTGATACACTACAAAGACAATTTACCTTGTAAACAATCTACTCTGTTGTTCCTACAGCACGAGCAATCAATGTTCAATGTTGTGTGTTTCAGGTGAACCCCAGCCGCTTGCCGGTTGTGATTGGAGGGCTGCTGGATGTGGACTGCTCTGAAGACGTCATCAAGAACCTCATTCTGGTTGTAAGAGGACAGTTCTCCACCGATGAACTGGTGGCTGAGGTGGAGAAAAGAAACAGGTGCTTACTGACCGCAGCAAGGCTTCTGCTTCTGTTATTTTTTAGTAATGCTTTAATCCGTATGACAGACTGAAGCTGCTTCTGCCATGGCTGGAGGCTCGTATCCATGAGGGCTGTGAGGAACCGGCTACCCATAATGCCCTGGCTAAGATCTACATTGACAGCAATAACAACCCTGAGCGCTTTCTCAGAGAGAACCCTTACTACGACAGCCGTGTGGTGGGCAAGTACTGCGAGAAGAGGGATCCCCATTTAGCCTGTGTGGCTTATGAGAGAGGACAGTGTGACCAAGAGCTCATCCATGTAAGGAAAAGAGGTTCTTCTTTTGAGAGGCATTTGTAGCTCTGCTCAGATAGACCATTTTGAGACAATTAGTTCTGAATTTAAATATTTTTCCTTTTACGTTTGTAGGTTTGCAATGAGAATTCCCTCTTCAAAAGTCTCTCCCGATACCTTGTACGTCGTAAGGACCCTGAGCTCTGGGCTAGTGTGCTTCTTGAAAGCAACCCTTACAGGAGACCTTTGATCGACCAGGTATACCTGAGAAAATAACTTACTAAACTAAAAAATGTAAAACATTTGTGCACCTTACTGACCATTACCTAACATCTCTGACCACCACAGGTTGTGCAGACCGCCCTCTCCGAGACCCAAGACCCTGAGGAGGTCTCTGTTACTGTCAAAGCTTTCATGACTGCTGACCTACCCAATGAGCTCATTGAACTGCTTGAGAAGATTGTCCTGGACAACTCTGTGTTCAGTGAACACAGGTAGATATATAAAATCATCATATATATACACCATATATATCAAAATCATGTCAAGATCTTACAGAATGTTGAATAATGTCCATAAATCTTTTTTGGAGTGCTAATTTATTGCCTTTTCGTTGTGTCCCAGAAACCTGCAGAACCTTCTGATCCTGACGGCCATCAAAGCTGACCGCACTCGTGTCATGGAGTACATCAACCGCTTGGACAACTATGATGCTCCGGACATTGCTAACATAGCCATTAGTAATGAGCTCTTCGAAGAGGCTTTTGCAATCTTTAGAAAATTTGACGTAAACACATCAGCAGTACAGGTACATCTCAGCACCTTTGTGTGGTCTCCAGTGTAATTTGTCCTGAAACACAAAGGCTTCGACTCCTTGATTTTGGTCTCAATTTATTTGTTGTTGTTCATCTGTAGGTTCTTATTGAGCACATTGGCAATCTGGACCGAGCCTATGAGTTTGCTGAGCGCTGTAATGAGCCTGCAGTGTGGAGTCAGCTGGCTAAAGCTCAGCTGCAGAAGGGGCTGGTGAAAGAGGCCATTGACTCCTACATCAAAGCTGATGATCCCTCAGCATACATGGAAGTGGGACAGGCTGCAGCACAAAGCGGTAAAAAATTTCTAAGATAAGGCTTCTTTAGTGTTTAATACTAAACCCACAATAGGATGGTCTATACAGATGAACTTTAATATAGAATGTTTTGGTTTTATTTGGGTTTGTTGATGTTGTCCTCAGGTAACTGGGAGGATCTGGTGAAGTTCCTACAGATGGCTCGTAAGAAGGCCCGTGAGTCATATGTGGAGACCGAGCTGATTTTTGCCTTGGCCAAGACCAACCGCCTGGCTGAACTGGAAGAGTTCATCAATGGGCCTAACAATGCACACATCCAACAAGTATGATCCTACTGCTTCAGTTGAGTTTTGAAAGTGTTACACTGTGTTGTAAATTGCAGACTTGTAACTTGCTTTCATTGTATTCTACCAAGGTTGGTGACCGATGCTACGATGAGAAGATGTATGAGGCAGCTAAACTTCTTTATAACAATGTGTCCAACTTTGGTCGCCTTGCCTCAACTCTGGTGCACCTTGGGGAATATCAGGCAGCTGTCGATGGCGCCCGCAAAGCCAACAGCACAAGGACTTGGAAAGAGGTCAGATTACAGTTCTCAAACTGTAGCAGACACTGTGACTTTGTCTTGTAGTGTCTTTGCATTCCATGGTTTTGATGTTGATGGTTTTATTGGATACTGGTTTTGTTTGTCTGCAGGTTTGCTTCGCCTGTGTTGATGGAAAGGAGTTTCGTTTGGCGCAGATGTGTGGATTACACATTGTCGTTCATGCTGATGAACTGGAGGAGCTCATTAACTACTACCAGGTCAGTCTATACCCTCTAGATGCTGTATGCAATCCTTCCATCTATTAGTCATAGGTTTTAGTCCCAGGGGACATATACTTATAACTTACACCTTGAATGACCTGTAAGTCAGTTAGAATAAAGGTGTCTATCAAATGCATTCTTGATGCATTAATGAATTAATTGATGTTTAGGTCTGTTAATGTTGTATCAAGCCTTTATTTGCTTTTGTCATAATCTCCCTACTGCATTGTTGAATCCTAAATTACATGAGGATTGATTGATGGTTGTTTTTGCTCTGTCAGGACCGTGGATATTTTGAGGAGCTGATCACCATGTTGGAGGCGGCGCTGGGGTTGGAGCGCGCTCACATGGGCATGTTCACAGAGCTGGCCATCCTGTACTCCAAATTTAAACCCCAGAAGATGAGGGAACACCTGGAGCTCTTCTGGTCCAGAGTCAATATTCCCAAGGTCAGGCAACTAAAATGGCACTAATACAGAATAATTAATTAATTTATCTGAATGAATCTTGGTAATAAATATTGATTTATCTAAATGGATTGTACATTTTTGGAATATGTAGGTGCATACAGTGGTCTAGAGATGGAGTTTGATGGATTGATGTCTTTCCTCCGCAGGTATTAAGGGCAGCTGAGCAGGCTCACTTGTGGGCGGAGCTAGTCTTCCTGTATGATAAGTATGAGGAGTATGACAATGCTATCATAACCATGATGAACCATCCTGCAGATGCCTGGAAGGAGAGCCAGTTCAAAGACATCATAACCAAGGTATTGCTATATTGGGCAGACATGAACCATACATTTCCTTCTCTTAAACAGGATAAAGAGAAGATATAAAGTACTGCTGTCTTTTGCAGGTGGCTAACGTTGAGCTGTATTACAAAGCCACCCATTTCTATCTGGATTTTAAACCCTTATTATTGAACGACCTTTTGATCGTACTGTCCCCGCGGCTTGACCACACTCGCGCTGTCAACTTCTTCAGCAAGGTATTGTTCTTTGACCTCACCACACCATTGCTTTCAAAAATCAAACCCAGACACTCTTCATTTTGATGTTGTTTTTGTGCGTAGGTCAAGCAGTTGTCATTGGTGAAACCGTACCTGAGATCTGTACAGAACCACAATAACAAGAGTGTAAATGAAGCACTAAATAATCTTTTCATTACAGAAGAAGATTATCAGGTAAGAATCATATTCATGGTACATTGTGACCTCTAGTGCTTCTGTGGTCCTGTCCCCACATGGCAGCTTCTGGCCTTGTAGTCCTATTAATGTAATGCAGGATAGATCTTGGGTTGGAACATCAAAAAGAGCACAGAGGACAACCAAACGTTGGTCTCCCAGTATGTTTAGCTGGTAAGCAGGCTAGTTTTAGAAAGGTTATGACCGTTTTTTTTTTTTAGCTGGTCATGCTGGAAGCCTAATTTTGACACTAGTTAAAACCAGTTGACCACCAACTTCAGGTTTTAGCTGTGTTGTTTATCAATAGGGTTTTAATTCATGAAAAATTTGAGACTATGCAGTCCCCACAGGCCCCACTGACTTGTAGACTTTCCAGATCTGAGACTTAGATTGCAGCTACTAATGTGACATTTGGGACTGTAATTTTGTAGAACAGTCTAGCAATTTCTCAACTCGTGGTGTCTTTTGTTCTCCACAGGCTCTGCGAACATCCATTGACGCCTACGACAACTTTGACAACATATCTTTGGCTCAGAGCCTGGAGAAGCACGAACTCATTGAGTTCAGACGAATCGCCGCCTACCTATTCAAAGGCAACAATCGTTGGAAGCAAAGCGTGGAGCTCTGCAAAAAAGACAAACTCTACAAGGTCTCAGCCTTAGTCACATGGAACATCAAACATCTCATTTTTGAAAGACATTCTTTACCAAACGCTGTTCTGGGTTTTCTCACAGGATGCAATGCAGTACGCTTCAGAGTCCAAAGACACGGAACTGGCTGAGGAGCTTCTGCAGTGGTTCTTGGAGGAGGACAAAAAGGAGTGTTTTGCCGCCTGCCTCTTCACTTGCTACGACCTGCTAAGGCCTGATGTTGTGCTGGAGACTGCATGGAGGCACAACCTCATGGACTTCTCTATGCCCTACTTCATCCAGGTCATGAGGGAGTACCTCACCAAGGTGAGCCTGTACTTGGTTTGTCTGATGGGTGAAATTTTGTATGGTGGTAGAAATTTTGGTTCAAGATGCTTTTTGAAGTTCTGTTTAGGTGAAAACATTAGCTTTGTTCCGAAACCTACTGAGTTTTCTTACTGTCTGCTGGATTCATAGGCAGCTATCTTCTAAGACTGAATCCCAATTATACAAGTAACAACATAGTGGACTGATCTAACAACAGCATCTGTCTTCTGTAACGATTACAGCCATTGTCATGCCTGTTATTCCTTGAAATGTTGTCTAGAAAGGCTGCTCACGAGGTTATGGAACAAAGTTTTTGGATGTATCTTTTCATGTTATGTTTCATGTTGTACATTTTTTTTTTTAATATTTTGGCATAGCATGTCACGTTGATCGGTTTCATTATCCATAAACAGTGTGATCATTATGTGAATCATAGTATAAATCAATACACACACATCATGCATTTAGGAATATTACATCATCTTAATTAGATATTTATTTGTGACTGTTGTGTAATACTGGTCAGATATAAGGGATTATATTTTGTTGATGCTTCTATTATTTCTGGCTGTTAATTTCTTTTAACACTTCTGGTGATTTCTGCATTTGTTCTCTGCCTGCTTTTTCAATGCTGGACTGTTAAGTTTGCTTTTTCTTAAGCTGCCACTTTTAAATTCCCTTTCAGGTTGATGCAATTAAGGAAAAGGTGAAAGTTCACTCTTATTTTGTCTTTAACCCTTTGTAGTTTGGAAGACTGAAACTTTTGAGGAATTTGCATGACTTCTTCCCTCCCATGTCACTCTGCTGCTTCTCAAAACACCTCTTAACTAGACTTCCCCTCTGTTTCTTCTAGATTACTGACTATCTTGTATGCCAGACGCTGTGGTAGTGAGCCTAAGGCTTAGAGATGATTGCAAACTTGAATTAGCTGATGAACAGTGCTTTATTGTTTCAAAGATGTTTGAATGAACAAGATGCCGTTGTTCTGTTACTATGAACAGGGTAAACTGTAAAGCTGAATATGTCCGCTCCAGTGAAGGAAGTTCCGCCAGCTAGAAGAAATGGCTAATAGTCAATCGCTAAGTTTGCCAGGCTTGAACGCCTTTGAGAAAAACTTACATTTTCAAATTACTTGTGCATTATATCTATTTAGAGAAATCTGTCTTCCACCATTTAAGCAGATAAAACTTGGCCTTGTATGACTGAAATAGCTGCCCTGAGGCGTTGCAAAAATTACCACAGACTGCAGAGATTTCCTTAAAAGTGACTCTGTTTATTCAACTATTAACACTCATCAGCTAATTCAGTTGTAGACTAAATATTAGGTTAGAAGAGCAAATAAAATTAAATGAAGTGACCACATTTTCAATTTTTTACTTGATTTACCGAGAGATGCATGGTTGCTTGGTTTGCTTCAAGCTACAGTCTATTGATGTTATTAGAAAGTGTGGTCCTTCAGAAGATTAAATGTAGTTGTATGCTGTAGTTATTACAAAAGCATGTGTTGACCGTGTCAGTAGCACCCTTGAAAGGTCAGTGAACATGGCTGTTAGCTTTGCCTGCTTCTGGAAGCCGTGAATGGCCGTGTAACCATCTCTCACCCATCACTCCATCACTCTTACTCTACCCTTTTCTCTCATGCACTTTTTTAACATAGGAATAACAAACTACACAGGCGGCATGACTTCTCTTTTTCAACAACTTCTACTTGCCGATCTCTTTAAGCCTGCTTAGCAACATAACTTTCAAAATGTTGACACTAGCTTTGTGTAGAGAACCGAACCCAGAAGCACTACTGCACCAAGGGACTGTTCCCTCAAAAATGAAAATTCTGCTATGCTTATTCACACTCATGTCATTCCAAATCTGTGACTTGTTCTTCTATGGGACACAACAGCAGAGACTTTGAAGAATGTCTCACATGCTGTTTTCCATACAACGGAAGCATACAGTGACAAGAGGCTGTCAAACTTAAAAATAAATAATTGTACATATTTATTAGTCACATTAACATCTTTTATGGTACTACTTTGTCTGACAGTCATTATCTATTCATTGTTTCAAAAAAGAAAATTATACAAGTTTAAATGCACATATGGGATTGCACAGAGTTTTCATTTTTAGGTGAACTGTTCCTTTAAATCCCAATGTTGCCACTCAGGGATGGGTAAGACACACAGGTGACTTGTTTATTAGCCATACTGGTCAGCTATATCTGATTGATTTTGGTTTTTTTGTACCTATAGGACTTTTCTAAGTTTCCGTTCGTAGCATTCGCACAATGACTTTCTTTTGTGCAGGGCATCTTTCACAGCATCTGTCCAGTGTTCATTTTTCCACAGTGTTTAATTTAACTTAATAAATAACATAGCAATTAATGAATTGGAGGGTTCTGTTTCCTTCATGTCTGCTATTTAAAAATAAAACTGACTGGATCACCTTTAAGTACCTTTAAATTATTTTTTTCTGTTCATCTGTAGTGGTCATAATTAAATGTGGTGTAGTAGGATTAAGATTGATATAGTATAAATTTTTTACTACACAGTTGTTTCACAGTTAAATTCATGGTAATATTATTATGGTATCAATTGGTAATTTATTAATATATTAAACATATATATATATTTTTTAAATTTGCTTAAGTTAGTGCTTTCTCTTGTTTGAATCAAGGTGAAAATACAAGATGAAAATAACCACTGTGGCTCTTAAGGCAAAAATGTTTAATGGGTGCAATCGCACCACCTGCTGTGTTGGAGCGTGCAATAGTAATCTTTAATAGCAGATTACTATTGCTGAATTGTTCACGACATCAATATATGTGTAGTGATAACATGGTATCAATAATCATGGTTACTAATATTATAATTATTGTCAGCACCGGTATATTGTGAAACCCCTAAAGTGGATAAAATACTGCAAATGCTGATTGTAAGGGAAGTGTTTGGTCATCAGATATGGAGTGCCATGGCAAGGAGCTTGTGCCCTGAGATCTGCTTTGAAAGTGTGTGCACCTTGTATTAAGCTTGGCTTTATGCATCTCCCATGAATGGTCCCATCCAGCAGTCACTAGTACCTGACTCCAGGCTTTTACCTCTGTTTATGCTTTGTTGTTTGTCTCTCTACCCCACTCAGGTTGATAAATTAGATGCTTCAGAGTCTTTAAGGAAAGAAGAGGAACAGCTCACAGAGGCACAACCCATTGTCTATGGTAGGACCTTTGCATTTCTCCTTGTGGTCTGATGTTGGCTGTGGGAGTCTAGTGACAATGTACTGTCTAGTGAATGATATGTATATCAACAAATCTGTAATATATCACTATTATGTAATACATTGCCCAGCCCGGCACTATAGACTGATATAGTCACTATAGACTGTTATAGGCGTTATAGACCGATATAGACAGTAACTGTTTAAAAGTTGTTATCTTGAGAAATCTGATGTCATATATTGTGTTTAAAAACTCATAAACCAAGCAGACAACCTGAGGTTTTAATGATTGTATGGTGCGTTTTATTTGCAGGCACACCCCAGCTGATGCTCACTGCAGGCCCCAATGTTGCAGTGCCCCCACAGCAGCCTTATGGTTACGGCTACCCCACAGCGCCTGGCTATGGCCAGCCTGCACAGCCAGGCTTTGGCTACGGCATGTGAAGCCCTCATACCCGCAGCTCTCCATCCATCTCTGCTTACATTTCTTACTAGATTATTGTGGTCTACTCACAAGGTTATATAAAGAAAAAAAGATGCGCGTTTTAAATTATTTTCCTTGAAATGCAATGAAGGACTTCATTTTTATTTGTGTTGTCAAAGAAAATAATCAGACCACATTTTGTTATTTCACATGTCACATTCCATATTTAAGGCTACTTTAACTAGTTTATTTTTTCCTTTTTTGCGAGCAGATTTTTTAAAAGGGGCATGGGTTGTGTAAGCGGAGTTGTGAGAAGAGCAATTAACCTTAAAACATGTTGTGAAGCATCCGATTTGCACTCTTGTGAGAGGAAACTAATGTAGAACTCTTAATTTTGATGTATTGTATGTGAAGAGCTGACACTGTCGATCTGTTTAATGCATTTCATTATTGTATATTCTGAAAAAGGTTAAAACAATATTTGAACATGAACGTATGCATCCATGGGTACATTTAGCTAACACTAAGTAATATTCTGATATTCTACACAAATATGTAGCTGTATGGAAATTTTAAGCGCATACAGACGTGACTATAGTAAACGATTTTAATCCCTTAGCCTAAAACTGGTTCCCCAATTGACCTCGTTGTTGTTAACATCTCATTCACTCCATGTGTAACAGTTGACCTTTCCTTGTATTGAATACAGTGCTCTTTCTTGTGTGAACCCATTTCCATAAATAAGCAAGGGATACGTTGACCCTTTTGACTTTTGTGTTTACTCATTCAGTTCTATGTATTGGGGTTTGTGTGTGTCAGGTGTTGTGCTGTTCTAGCTCACTATTTGCAGTGTACAGAAGAATGAATACACAGTGGATACCAATGCTTTGTCCTCCTGTAAAATTTGTGTGCAATCTACAAATTGGAAAACGGGAAAATATTTACAGGATTGTGGTTATTTTGGTGGCTTGATTGTAAATTGGCAAAAATTAAAATGAAACTCATTCATTCTCCATCATATAGCTTGCCACTTTATTTTATTCTGCAAGTCATGGTAAAACACATTAAAAATGACTAGAAATCCCTTAAGTAGTACTTCAGTAAAAGTACTTTTAAAATGTACATCTGCTTGTTCTAATACATAAAATTAAAGCCTTTAAGAAACTGTTCATAATTCAACATTAGGTTATTTTAGACGTCTATCAATAGTCACACTGAGAAGGGCATGAACGTTATGAGTAATTCCTTTGGGGTCATTTGATAGTGCACTAAAGTCTAGTGTGAAGATCCCTATACTGCTTGCTCATCAGAGTCCGGAAGCGTAGTTTACAAAATAAAAGCCTGGTCTCTTTGTGTATTATTACCTTTTATGTTTGATTGATTAAATAACTTAATGCTTAATAATCTACATAAAATACTGTAGTTTTAAATAAAAATAAATTATCTATTCAAAAAGACACGGTTAATTATTAATGTCCCCATTGTACGCTTTCCAGTATTTACTATTATAATTGTTTGTCTTTAAGGTAAAAACGTACAAGAAACCCGTGAAGCCATGCGATTATAATTTCGTAATGTCTTTTATTTTGAAGTCAATAACACACTTTAACTCAGCGTGAGTCATTTCCCGTGGCTGCTGTCTCTTGTTGCTGCTGTCAGGATAGAAGAGTGTCTTCAGGTATGAGTCCGTTCATATTTCACTTTAACTTTGTGGTTTAAAACTTTCCATTTGATTTGGTTTTGAGGTATGGAAATATCACTGTGTCTTTGACACAAAAAAATCACATCTGAACAGTGTTTGTGAGGTTGAAGCTAATGTGAGCAGCTAATTCTCGCCGGTTCATCACCCACATGGACTGTTAGTTGAAGATAATTTATAGCCAAGAATAATCTTTAAACACTTTCAATTGTGTAGTTTTAAACAGGATTAAATACTGTCATCTCGTTAGATTAGTTGCTTTATCAGAAGTTGTTCTTTAAGTGGGTTAGCTTGAGTCTTAAAGGTATTTTATTGTACAACCCATACAGGGGGTCAAAGTCCTGTGACTGAATCAAACGTATCACATTTGACCTTCTTAATAAGAAATGTTACAGTAACACATTGGTATGAGAATCACACTCTATTACATTCACATTATGAGCCACAAACATTGTGCCCCTTTTTAGCTGTCTCTTGTATGTAATGGTGTGTAGGTGATGTCAGTTGTGGGGTCAGATATAACTATTTATCATTTTATTTTACATTAAAATGTAAAAACATTTCTGGCATGAAGAAATCTGACATCCAGCTTGCCAGATTTCTTCGTGTTTATTTCCAAAAGAAAAATCTGCTTTTTTAAAATCAAAAGGTAGAATAGTTTAATTTGGGGCGTTTGCTTGTCCTGAGTTTTGAAAGCCTGTATTTTTTACCATTAACTCTTTTGTTTATCATAGGCTAAGTTGAGGGTGTCATCACAAAGCTTGTTTAACTGGTCTGCAGGTGTTAGAGGCAGAAGCTGTACACAGTGGGAGATGGCTGCGAACGGAGCGGAGTGTGAACAGCCACAGAAACGATTAGGATCTAAAGACAAGCAGAATGGCAGCTCTACAGGTTTGTTAGGATGATGTAATCGATGACATACTGCTTCTGTTTAAACCTCACGAGTTGATCAAGGGTCAGTTTCAGAGATAAAATACCTGGCCGAGATAAAATAACCTGCCCTCATCACTGAGCTACTGTTATGTAGTATTGTGCAAAAGTCTTGTGTCACCGTTAGATTTCAAAAAGGTGTTAAAGCAATGGTGTAATGACTGATTTTTGTAAGTTCTTTATTAAAATACTGGAAATTTAGATGTAGTATGTGTGCCCTCCCCTTACCCTTAAGCAATAGCAGGGACCGGCTCTCTTAGACTGAAATGAAACCCTAATTTCAAAATCTAATCTAATGACTGCAGGACAGCGTCCCCTAAAGAGTTCAGGGTTTGCTTGGTGCCAACAGTGTTCAAGCTAAATACTGTCTTTCACCTGAAAAGGCCATTTTTATTTTTCTAATCTGGTGTTCAAATTTTCTTGTATTTTCTCATTGTATCTTAATGAAGAGAAAATAAAAAAATAAGTATGTATGGTCATTAAAACGCTACTTAAACAGCAAAGCTGTTAGTGGCCTAAGACATTTGCACAGCACTGTATTTCAGTTATGTGACCTGAATGATTTTTACTTCCTGTTCAGACAGGATAGTCTAGTGTGAAGTTCATTTATCATTTCTATGCAATTTATGATCTTTTATTTTCTCAATTTACTTTACTACCTCTTCAAGGATGAAGGCAAATATATATCTTTCATACACTTGCATATCATATAATAACAGAAAGATCCATTGCATCCACAGATTCGTCACTGAGAGAGAGAAAACAACAGGACAGAGAGGAGCGTCTCTCTATAGTGCTGTGGAAGAGGCCCTTTATCACACTACAGTATTTCTTCCTAGAAACCCTCATTACCCTAAAAGAATGGACATGGAAGTAAGCAACCAGACCTTTGTTGTATCAGTCTTACCACATTTGACTAGCGTACGGTGCACCTGTCACCAGGGCTGTGCTTCATTTGAATATTATCGCTGAAGTGAATAAACTTGTAAAGTGTTTCACTAACCCTGTATGAATTGTCACTTTCTTTACAGGCTTTGGAGGAGAAGAGGTCTGGTTTTCTTGACCCTAGTGCTTTTTTCACTTTTATCAATGGCTTACTCAATAGAAGGAGCACATCAGATGGTGAGCTGAGGCAGTTGATGAAATGGTTCCTTGCATAATGTTGTTGCTTAATCTCTCAGCCTTGGAATACAGTAGTTACTGCAAGACGTCATGATCCTCAATGACTTGGTGGTTTTGGTTGAATAGTTTAATGTTTTTTACAGTATATACAGTACCTGGAGAAGAAGTTCCTCTGGTGTGCCTACTGGGTAGGCCTGGGTATTTTGTCTTCAGTTGGTCTTGGCACTGGACTTCACACTTTTCTTCTATATCTGGTGAGATCTTTTATACTAAATTGTTTTCTAAAATCTAATGCAATGCAATCCGTATGTTTTTATTGTAATTAAAAATAAAATTTGCCAGTCGGTTTACCAGATTGGTTGTTGGGTATTTCCTCAGTTTAGTGGTCAGGGGGTCTGTGGGGCCCCCAGTTAAAGGAAAGGGTGGGCATGCTCAATGTTCCACAAACGTTTATTAATAGTGTCACAGTGAGAACATGTGACTCTCTCCGGTTCTAAACAGCATCTGTTCCACAGAACATCTTGTATTTAGAATCTTTTAACAAGTTTCCACTGAATAAAACTGCTACGCAAGCATTCACCTCCACTGACTGGGGTGAAGTCACACCCTCTTCGCAAGCACCCTGTGTGTCACCAGATCTATTTGTCTTCAGTTTGTGGGTCTATGGTCAGTATTGTGTCATTGGGATATGAAAGTTTTGCACAATGATTTATCAGTGTAAGGGCAAGCTCTGGTGTTGTATAAATAAAGGATAAAAAGCTATAAACACATTTTCAAAAAGGACAATATATATACATATATAGTATATATTATTATTATTATTATTATATACTGTATATATAATAATATAGATAAATTGTTGAGACCTGTTTTGTAGATGTTAATATAAACACCAAAACATTTAAATAGGCTTTTGTCTTTATGCTTTGTTCATTTGAGAAGTAACCTAGCCTGTGTCATGTTTCAGTGCCTGGGAAAGAGAAATAAAATCAATTGCATGAGTAACTAAATAAAATGGTGTCTGTATCAGGCTGTGCTAGCCAGTGCTGTGACACCATCATGAGATCATTTCTCTGAGCGTGACTAACTGGTGATCCTGATTGGCTGACATCACTTCTGACTGAAAGACCCCAGTCAACAGAATATTTATGACTGAACCTTAACATTTAAATTAGGTTTTAGTTTAACAGACTTTATTTCATCTCATAGTTTTAAAATAAAATAAGTGTTTTCCAGACTATGCTTCATATTTCCTGTTGATTAAGTTTGCTGTCCACTAAACGGTACCACCCGAATCATCCCAGCGTCCTTTGGTTAAGGAAGGCTTATCAGAGGTTAAGAATGCTATATGGTATATTGACCAGTCTCACCTCCCACATAGATTCTCCCACCCGTTGAGCAGCCCTGAGAAAGAATCGCATCAGTGACGCATCTGCATGTTTTTAATTAGCAAATGAATTGTCGTTTTGTAGGTGTTGTGGTTTTCCATTGCATTACACTAATGCCAGAAACCTTTTGCAGTACCATTAATTAAATGTACTTCACTTAATTAACAGTATGCTTGTGATAGTTTTACATACTTTGCCAACATAAAATTGATTGTTTATTTTAGTCATTGTGTGCTAGTCTCAGAAACTTATTAAATGACACCATTTGACGGTGTTTACAAAAGAGAAGTGTTTAAGTTAACCGTTTCAGTTAAGTTCCATTCATTTTCTCCTTAGAGAAACATGTAAATCCTTAAAAACAGGCCTGCTATCAGCCTTGCGATTTAAAACCTTTTTGATCTGAAGGTTTATGCCTAAATGTTTAAAAACAGTTTTGTAGACACAAATGTAATAGAATTAATTAGAAAATTAAAATACATTTTTAAACTGGACGAAGCAGAAAAAATGAAGTTAATAGAAGCATTATAGTACAGTTTAAAAGGTATCATTGCTGCTACCATGAAAATAAATGGCAGCAAATTTCAAAGCTGATTGATTTAATTAATGGCTTAATTTCTTTGAATGGTGTCATGTCAAGAAAACTTACCCGAGTGTTTTTTTTTTTCCTCCAGGGTCCACACATAGCCTCTGTCACCCTGGCTGCATATGAGTGTGGTTCTGTGAACTTCCCTGAGCCGCCCTACCCAGCCCAGATCTTGTGCCCAGAGGAGGAGGTCCTTCAGGAGAGCATCTCGCTGTGGACCATCATGTCAAAGGTTCGCCTGGAAGCCTGCATGTGGGTGAGTGTTTCTGCAGCTTTCTTATCTGATCAAACATCAAAGCTGTTCAGTCCTGCTCTCTGAGATCCGACTTCCTTCTAGCCCTTCATAAGCACAGCTGAACAGCTAGTCAGGCTAATTAAATTAAACAGTTCAGTTGACTGGATGGGTGAAACTAAACTCTGCTGCAAGAGTTTAATATCAAAGCCCATAATGAATAAGAACAAAACATTCCTGAAAAAGGTAAAAAAAACCTCTTTGACCACTTCTTTGAACTCTTAGCAAGCGTTACACATGCAAAAATATCTCTGACCCTCAATGACTATGATATCACCCAGCAGGTCTTAAAAATAAATTCCAAATGTTTGAATGTGCTTCAGTTTCCCCTGAAACTGTAGAGCACAGCTTCTCTTTTAAATTGACATTTGCATTCTTTTAAACTATTGATGCAAGACTGTTTTTTATATATATGTATATAAAAATATATATATGTTTTAGTATTTTAGTATTAGTTTAAGATTTACATATACTGAATTAGCTGTTCTGTGTAATTAATGTAATTGCTAACATAATAGCTATTGCTATTCCTATTTGTTTAAGGTAAGTTGCACTTCGACTCATAAGCTCACTGTCTTTGACCTCGTCACCAGGGTGCCGGCACAGCCATCGGAGAGCTTCCGCCATACTTCATGGCACGAGCGGCGCGGCTCTCCGGAGCAGATCCTGATGATGAAGATTATGAGGAATTTGAGGAGATGCTGGAGCAGGCACAGACTGCACAGGTCTGGGTTTTATTTTGGCGCCAAATAAGTTCAAGTCATACATTTTGGACTCTTGTGTATTCAGACCAACGTCTCGCCACGTTATTTGATGTATGTGCATTAATAAACAGAAATTGCAGGCCAACTTGATTATCTGCAGAGATGTGGAAAATGATCAAAGGTTTACAACAACTAGTTAGTGATCATTGTTTAAGAAATCTGACATTGATGCCCACCCATGATGCAACACCTGTTGATGAAATGTTCCCTTGTGTCTTGTTCCCATGAGCCCCTCTATTGTGGTTCATTTATGCGGGTCACATGATTTCTTGGAAGGACTCTCCCTTAACTTCCAGTAAAAGCTTTGAACAGTGGGTGACTCAGAGCAGAGCTTCCCTTTAATCACAACCTTTTAGTCTGTAAGTGGACCCCACATGGCCTGTTCTTTTACACATAGGCTTTAATGGGAGTCTTTTAATATGGTATATTGCTCTGCTATGAGATGCTATGAATCAGCCAGTCTTACCATGTCAAAAAAATTCATTTTCAGTGTTTGTGCAAATTGTGGCAGAATAGTCAGTTTATACCAGTGTTATCAAATTAAAGTTTTTCCATGCATATTAATGTTGCAAATGTATTGTATTTGCTGTTTTTAGTTTGATTTGTTTTTTGTAGTTTGTTTCCTATTTTGCCCTACTGTGGTTTAAATTTATAAATGAAGAATTGTCGAATTGTAAAATTTTTTGCAGGATTTTGCATCGAGAGCAAAGCTTGCAGTACAAAACATGGTCCAGAAAGTGGGATTTTTTGGAATTCTGGCCTGTGCTTCAGTAAGTAAAATTCCCAATTTTCCTATTGTTTGCAAAGTAATGATAGACATTTGAACGTGTTTTTACATTTTAAAAATAGTGTACAATAGCAAATACAACCTTGCATGTATACTTGATGTGGGTAGTCCTGGTATTCAGAAGTGAAAAAACATAGAAATAATTCGTAGTGCCATTAATTAGACGCTGCAACAGATGGAAAACAAAAAAAACTGATGTGCATTGAGCATAATGTATAAGTGTTTTATTTCCATGGAAACAAAGCCTGTCAGAGCCTTCTCCAGTGTTACACCATTGAAACCAGTGGTATTAACCACACAAAGGAAAACCACAGACACAAAGACATTCACGGTTTAGAAATGCAGTTGTTGCCAAGGTAAACAGTCTGCGGTGTGTATAGGTCAGCTCAACGCTGATACAGCACTCAACGTAAAGCTACCATTTATAGCATGATATACCAACATTAATGTGTCTCCTCAGATCCCAAATCCCTTGTTTGATCTGGCTGGAATCACGTGTGGCCATTTCCTGATTCCATTTTGGACATTCTTTGGAGCAACTCTCATTGGGAAGGCCATTATTAAGATGCACATTCAGGTATATAAATGGGCTCTAATGTATAACGTATGAATTTGAGTTACAAATATCTGTACCTGTATACTAACATAGCGTAAGGATGTTTTAAACGAGTCATAAACTGATGTAGTTTTCCTTTAAAAATCACATTGAACAAGCAGCATTAAGTCATTCAACACACCTCTGTGTGTGATCCTCCTTTTGAACGTTGACTCAGCAGATTGTAGACACTGGTACATCTGATGTGTGTAAAGCTGTTTATTTCATCCAGATGATCAAACCTGACACATCATCACCAGCATGATCTCACCAGGTGTCACATGTCTCCTTGGGGGGTTACTGTCTGTCTAATGGATACTATTTACCCCTCACATGACAACGGCTGCATGAGAGAACCGCTATGAGAAACATCACATTGATTCACTGTCTGAACATTTTGCTTTATTACAGAAACTGTTTGTTATCATAACATTCAGCAAGCACATCGTGGAGCAGATGGTGTCTCTGATTGGGTGAGTATTTAAAATGATTCGGAATTTAAGTCAAAACATTATTTTGTAAAGACATTTTGTAAAGATCCTTGCAAAGGATCCTGGTGGCTAGAATGAGTGATAATTCGTTCTTCCGTTGAGCCTTACAAGAACAAATGTGTTCAATTACTAATCATGGAAGTATTTCAATTATACATTTCTATAAAGTATTCAGGCATCCAATCAGAATGCTTCCTTTAAGCAAGCTGCAGGAAAGAAGCATTAAACAAACACAAAGGTTTAAACTTAAATAATTCACTAATCATTGGGAATTCATTCTTACATTTTTCTTATTGTCTGAGCAATATTGTCTGTCACACTGTTTATTGTGCACCTGATGTTACACAGAATTTTAAAGATTTTTAATAATCCAGATTTTTTTCCAATTAAAATGAAATGAAGTTTTAAGATTTGAATGCAAATGTTGTAAATGTTTACAGCAGAGTTCAGTGAACTTCTGAGTGGCCTGTGAGAAATAATTGCATGCAATGCCTTCACAGACATTCTCAGCATTGTTCAGTCTGAATCATCTATAGCATCTGTTTCTCCATACTGCTGTAGGTCAATGGCTGAAGCTCATAAAACCTAAGAACATATTCAGATCATATATCACCTCAAACATCAACGGAAAGAATTTAGTTGAATTTGGTTGAGGTTTAAATTCAAGGGCAATTAAGCTTTTTCTGTTGTGTTAAAACTTCAAAATTATAACATCTATATTCATCTATAACTAAATTATTCATATGCAATGGTTCTAAAAACTGACTTGATTTAACTTTAATAGTATCTTTCCATGGTATTTTATGTCTGATTAACAAAAATGTTGTGCTTTGGACAAGAATGTGCTTTGTACCACATATTGAGTCCACTTATTAGTAAGCCTGAAAACCCCTTACCATTTATGGTGATATCTGTCTGTGTAGTGGGGGGATAGAATGGGGTTTAGGTGTTTTAGCAAGAGTGACTCAAAAGTAGAGATGTGGTCTCCATCTTGGAACTTTCAACACGCCTCAAGGGTATTAATGAAATGACTCCTCAGTGTGGAAAGACACATTATTTGTGGCCTTATAATCATAAAGTTTTTTGAATGTAGCTTAAATATAGTGTGGTAAGCATGTACGATCACATGATTCGATCTTTTGAATTTGAAGTGTTCAAATCTGAGATTCTTTATCACCAGTCGAGGTGGGTAGTCTTCAATGACTGTTTGACCTGTCACTCAAAAGAGAGTCAGTGTTTAGACTTTGCATTGTAGCTCCTTTCATAATGATTACTGTGCTTATTAATGTTGTGATATAATAAAGATATGATAATCACACCTTGAACTGCAAAGATGCTGCTGTGCCATAATATTATAATTCATGCTGCACAATTATTCTGCATCACTGACGTTCATCCCCTCCCCCAAATATGGGCGGTTCTTCCTACATTGCAGTGATGACACAATATTGAGTCACTTCCTCATTAATTGGTTTAGACCAGTTCCTACAGAAGCCTCAGTGATATAAGTGAGGGTTCAGGGAGCTCCTGCCTCATACTGTTGTGGCACCTTAGCAGGAATGATCACTTAGAAAAACCTTCTAGGTTCTTTGAAGTTCTTTGAGATCTAGTGGGCTGCTGCTTCAGGTCCTGGTAAGTGCTAATCATAAAATTTACTCTTTTGCCAAACAGTGTTATACCTGGAGTTGGAGCATCTCTTCAGAAACCTTTTAGGGAGTACTTGGAGGCCCAGAGAACCAAGCTTCATAACCCGGCAGGTGACGGCCCAGCAGCGGTAAGCATCAACCAATCACAAGCTGAATTTTATTCTCTTTGGGTTTTGTTGCATTTAAAATTCCACATTGGTTCATCTTACTATTTTGAGTTTTTAGAATAGTCTAGAGCCTAAAACCCTCTATCGCTAGTAATAAAAATGTTATCGCTAGCAATAAAACGAGTCAAAGAAAATCAGATGTCAGTCTGATGTTATAAGTGTTAATGGGTGTGTTTTCTCTGTGCAGGGGGAAAGCTGGCTCTCATGGGTTTTTGAGAAAGTGGTGCTGGTCATGGTGTTGTATTTTATTTTGTCCATCATTAATTCCATGGCACAGAGCTACTCCAAGCGCCTCCAGCAGAAGAAATACTCTGAGGAGAAAACAAAATGATGGACTCTCAGAAAAACATCTCGCTGTTTCATTTTGGAGCCTATAAAATATTTAAGCTAAACGGGCACTTATTTATACACGTGCTTCTGTATGTTGTTTATTAAGATCCCTTTAGTTACATGACGTATTCTCATTTGTCTGTAGTGTGCTCGGCTATTTAAAATCAGATTTAACATTAGAGATTTTTTGTCTTATAGAAACAAAGCAGTCTAGCTAAACGGGCTGTGTGGAGTCATATTTGTTGCAATGTCTTATGCAACATTGGAGGTCATGCTTCAATTGAAGTGAATACAGTTCTTAATCAATAGATTGATTTATTTAACTTCTAACATACAGGTATGGATGGGCAGGGTTGGTTTTGTGATTGGATTTTTCAGGGATAGTTGTTTTTAAATCAACATGATGTCATTTTGTATTTCTTTAACTGTTCTAAGAGGATAGCAATATCAACTAAGATTCATCATTGTTTCTAAATAGTTTGCACATCTTGTAAATAATTGTTTTGACTATGCGCACGGATATTCTCTAAAGTCTTAATGACACAAACTAGTGGATGTAACTTACCTGGAAAAAAATTAATTACTGGATTTTGTTGTGCATTTAAATTTTTGACATTTGATCTAAAACTATAAATTGTTTAACATTTTTTTCTTATTTTGGGCTGAAATCTTTGTGATGCTAACTATAATTTCTCTTAGAACTATTGTTAAGTATTTTTTGTTTGACATTAAATTGAATAATACATCTGCTGTGTTACATTTGCTTTTTACTTGATCTATGAATTAAATGCTGGAAATTCAGTGTATCTGTGGCTTCGGACAAAGGAGAAATGGAAGTTGAAGGAAGACTGGCCAAAAATAAGGTACGTAAAGAGGCAAGGAATCAAACCTCTGCAGAATTGTTTTAAAATTGTCTGAAATGCATCAATTTCAGATTGACTGCAATTCTTGATATACATAA
>JBAJNP010003316.1:0-33948 GCA_036877545.1 Yasuhikotakia modesta
CTCTCTAGGTTGTACTATGGGGAGGGGATTCTCAGAAGTATGCAGAGACCCTTTTAATTACATTATGAGAGACTACAGTCTGTGGTTTTAAGTGTTCTTGCTAGGAACGGCTATTTCCCACATAACTTCAGACCTGTAATCAATCACCTGTTTAAACACCATAGACACTATTGATGACTTGCCTGAATTAAGCTCTTGTTATTTTCTTCTCCTCATTTAAGAATTTCAGTGTATTTTCTCTCTGTTTGTAGCACTGGAAAATATGTCCTTTATTGCTCTGGAGGTGAACTGAATCTATCAGACGTCTAATCTCTGTGATCAACAATATGAGAACTTTGACCACAGGGAGCAAAAGTTCCTTAATCTTGACCCAATATTGAGTTGAAGTTAGAAGAAATCTTGCAGGAAATAGAGCTTTGAAAATGATTTATTTGACTGATAATAATAAGAATCTCTGCAAAAATGGGACATATTGTCCACTAAAGAGTTATAAAGTTCAAACTGCAGAAAACGAAACAATAACAACTGGACATAAAACTGCCAAAATATAAACTGTTAAATCACAGTAGACCATATTTTATAATTATGGCTTGAGCTGTCAAATAAATACAGCAGATTTTACCTCAGCACGTTGTTTCATTACAAACATACCAACATCTGCATTCATTCTGAGGAATTAAAGGCAACAGCTGTTGGACTTCCACTCGTATAGGTTCCCTCTGTTCCCTTGTGATAGTCTGTTGTTTGCTGTAAAACGCTGCAGTCTGGGAAAATAAATGTCATAATTACAATGGCAAACAGTATGTCTGCTGTTCTCTTTTAATGACAGAGGAAAATTCAACCCCCCACAAGTTCCACCTGTCTGCCAGTCTAACTGAATGAATCATGTTTGAGTCTCAGAGCCTTAACATATTTTAAACAGTTAACTAGTTTATAAACTAGTTAATAGCAAACTAGTTTGTAGACACAGAGAAACATGTTATGAAAACATTTAAAATTCAAGCAAATTTAAATGCATTGTTTAAACTGAGTGTTAAATGTGAAGCTTATAATATTTTTCATTTTAGTGTGTGTTTGAAAGCTATGAGGCTTTCAAATACTCACGTTATTGTTATCATTTATTTCACTTTACCTCATGTAATGCATGCAGGTATACATTTCAAAGACACAGATTACCCATAATGCCCCAGATGCAGGACATATGTACAGTAGAGCACAAGCTTGGTAATGCAATGACAAAACCTTTTTCTTTCCCACATGGACCTTACAAAATCTACACCACAGTTAAAAATATTTCTTTTTAAAAATCAATGTTGCAACTTTGCACCTTAGAAAAGAGCAAAATTGCATCTGTGGGATTTGTGAAGTATTGGAACTTTACAATGAATTTTGCAAAAAGGTCACTCGCTCCTCTTGAGTACTGCTGCCATTTCTGTCACAGATGTTGGAAGTATGGGAATATATTCACTATAGTCTGTTTAAATGTATTTTTACATACTATATCTTTTTAAAATAAAGACATGACTGTGACAGAGCTGTGAGTTTACATGAGAACTTTGGCTGGAACTAAATGTCATTGAGTCATTGTGTATTCACTGTTCTGATCCAGATAAGCTCTAGAACTGCATTTGTTATTTCATCTAATTGTTTTCTCCTCAAAGCCAAATTCTCCACTAACAGTTCAGAAAAACAACTTGCAGACTTCTCACAAAGAAAACACCAGCATCTAAGAACAATAAACTTGTATAATATTCCCGGCTGCTTTTTAATCCATTTGTACCCTTTAACGATAAAGGTTAAGTGTATAAAGAGAATAACAGTATTCACATTTTCCAATGTCCCTGATTAGCTCTTATTTGTACCATTTTTCATTACTGCAGAAAACCTAATTATTTCTTGTAGTTACATTTTGAATAATATACAGGATAAAATAGTAAAAAACGAAATTCACAAGTTGTAGAAGTTGTGTATTTTGCATTCCGTATTATCTAGCATTTCAGTTCTGAAATTAAGTTGCTTACGTTATATGCAGCCTTGTTTGATATATGTAATATTTTGTTCAAATAAAACACTCCCTTAAGATAGAATAACACTTCTCTCACACAGATCCCTCTAGGCTAGTCCTCAGTATACTGGTGTTGATGGCAGTGTTAATAAACCAAATTAATAAACTGCAAGTCATGTTACAACAGCTCTTGTCGCTGCTACATTTACACACATTTACACTCTATGTCACACAATAGTCACACAACACAACTGTGTGCTTCTTGTTACCAAACAGAAGTACCTTATGCATTTACAGTCTATATGCACATAACTGAGCCGTCTCCACAGTTGTAACATACATATAAGCAGCCATCTGCTTTTGCCCAGCCTAACTGTAATACAAATCACCGATTATAAAGGTTTCGATGTGGTGGAAAACAAAGCGCTCTATGGCAGACAGGCATTATTGCACCTATGACAAATTGGAGCAATAAAGCTTAAAACCCAAAAGAGGGCACTGTTGTACTGTCCCACACTATGATCGTACGCCACCAAAAAACTAGTTAACGCTTCAAAAAAATCACAGCATTTTCACGCAGGCCTACAGTCTCATATCAGTGACTGGAAAATTGAATGCATGGATAACATTATGAAACAAGAGTTAACCTAAGAAAAGGATTTAAACAAATATTTAGCGTCAATGTGTGTTCAAACCCTGGCGGTTAAGGTGCCTTGGATTTTCTATTATAGGCAGGTAATCTAAAATGAGGTCTAATGGAGGTTGTGGGTAGGGTGGGAGAACTGGCACTGTGGTATCAGTACAGACCACAGGGGGAGATCTGTTCACATGGGGGGCTGTCTTAAATCCGAGGTCTAATTGTTTCTATATGGTTGGAAATCTGACAGAATGTAGAATATACAAGAATAAACATGCATTGATTTACACAGACTCTCCTTCTAGTGATTATAAGCACTGACAACAGTAATAGCACAAACTATCATTTTGTGCGCAGACCGCCATGTAAATTTACATTAAGCTTGTTGGGACAAAAGGTCAAAGTGAAAAAAATCAAAGCTGTGAATTTGAAGGAATGGTGCAAGAGAAAAGGACATTTACAAAACCACATTGGCATTTTTTCAGTTGTTTGTTTAAGAATGAATCTTATCAGATTTAGTGAAGTGACGCCTAAAACATAATGACGTTTGGCTGTTCCTACTGGATTACGAACAAGGGTATAAATGTGTTTGTTAAAACACTTACATGGCAAGCCACAGGAAATTACACAAGCGGTATACAAATCCACAAATCTGATAATGGATAATGGATGGATGTGTCCTGGACTATTCACCTACCCTTTCATTAGGGTTGCATATTTCATAGACGCGAGTCACGTGGCAAATGAGTAGCTCATTCGGTTTATTGAAAAATTGACTGCGTTAATCCGAAGGGAAAAGTCTGTTTAATTTCCAAACACTCCAGCTGAGGGCGTTCTGGATATTGTCTCCAGCAAGCTGTGTCACGTTGGTTATGAACCCTCTCGGCTTTTCATTCAAAGATCACTCGCAATATTAACAACAACTAAACCCTGAAATGAATTTCTGACCCGGGGCGCTAAGAGCGTCGCGCCACGCACGTTCACGCGCGTAATACGAGCTGTAACCTCATTTTTCCGTATTTAGACAACATAGTTCAACCGGATCGCATTTTGATCTTTTGTTTACGAAATGACTTCTGTACAGTAATACGTGTCTGATGAGTGAGAAGATCAATAATACGTCTCACAAAGAAATGGTCAGGCTGACTGTTTGAATCAGGATCTTTGCCGTTTCCTCCAGCCTGTGTCTCTGGAGGTCCCTGCTGCTCAAACGTTGCTCCCTGTGTAGACACTAAAAAAATAGGCTGTTAAAAATTGGTTCTGCCACATCGTCCTTTTTCCGTCCAAAGTAATGAGAAGAAAGCAAGGTGGGAGGAGATGGGGAAAGAGAGAGAGAGAGGATTGGAGGTTAATTACAGGCCATGGTGGGGCTGATGGATGTAACAGTGACATAATAGATCTTTCATAAGTGGTCTTTTGGACACACCAATGCGACTCTAGCATGCTCTCTATACATAAATATCGAATAGCACATTTAAGGGGGGGTTAATTGGGTAATGCTCAGTGCCTGTAACATTTGGTAAGTAATACCAAATCAAACCAGCGATCATTAGAACATTGAATTTGATAAGTTTTGAGGATTTCGGTAAAATCGCTTTCTGGGGCTTGTTAGTCCAGATGAATTTGTATCAGGTTCCACTATAATCGTGTTTGTGGGTAAAATTATCATGAATTAAATTTGGAAGTATTTCACCGGTCTTTTGTTCTGACACAAGTAGCTACTGCAGTTTAGTGCCTGCCACTTACAATAAATCAAACTACATGAGTTTTGCAGGGCCTCTAATAACAGGAGCCCTCATACTGTCTGTCAAAGATGTTATAAGTCATACATTCTGCTATTGGTTAGGCAAGCACAAAGTCTCTCTCTCTCTCTCTCTCTCACACACACACACACACACACACACACACACACACACAATAACCCTAAAGTGTGTGGGGACCCAGAACAAGAGAAACATCACAAATCACACTTACCTGTTGATTTCAATTTTCCCTGACGCTCTCATACACATATTTCTCTTTGTTCTGAGGCCTTTCACAACTCAACAGCTTTATCATCACTTGAACTGTCTCAGTGTTTTCATTTTTTCTCAAACTCGCCCACACCAGTCACTAACTGTGACATCTTCCTTTTATTACATTATCAATGTACTGTCTCACTGGGACCATGTTTGATGAATTAGAGTTGTTGGACAATGACTATCATATTTTAAGCAAACTATTGTATTTGAATTTGCTTTTCAGGAAATAATGGAAAGATATTGATTTTAATGGAAATTGTAGCTTTGTGTAGCTAATTCAGGTTGTTTTTAAAAAAAATAATTAAAAAAAATTACAATTCCTTATACTCCGCTAACAAATTAACAAATTTCTGCTCACGTTAAAGCTAAAATTGCAGCTAAAATCTTGTTCCTCCATTCCTGTCACATCAACTGTAAAATGAAACTGAGGCTAAGCTTTAAGATTCAACCTTGTCTCTGCATGACGGTTCATCTAATATCGTTCAAAGCAGGTCAAGACATCTCCAGAATACATGTGAGGACTGAGATCACATCTAAAGATGACCCCTCAAACTATATGCTGTGAATGCTAAACAGTAAGAGAATTTATAGAGAAATTTATACCGCTTGTCTACTTTACAACTCAATACATTTCAATACATTACAAAGCTAAACGAGGATATTTAATATATAATGATATATAGAGGGTTATTGTGGGCTGCTGGTTTCAAGTCAGGCTTGCAAGATGAAAATTAATTGATAAATACTGTCAATACAAACATGTAAAATAAAAATAATAATGAAAAACATGTATCCAAGATCATATGAACATTGTTGTTTATGATGGAGGAGCCACAAAATATTTGATCTGGGACAAAGGGACAATTATGTTGTTTATGTCTCACAAAATCCAATAATTACAAAGTGACAGAAAAGTGTTTCCTGAACATTGTAATTACACTATAAATAAATGCTGGTAGGTTTTTAAATGGTGTATTGGTAAAATGTGGACAGAACACAAACTGTTAACATGAAACCCAGTAATTTAGAGTTAAAACAACACACCACAGTATAAACCAACAGTTTGTCCAGTCCACATTAAATCCAATCATGAGCTGAGAACAAACATGACAAACACAGACAAACCATTTGTTTGTAACGGATAAACGCAACATCACAAACCAATGTTATTTTAAAGGCCAAACCAATTTGCTGCCGTACATTAGCAAAGCTAGTGATTCCTCAGTTTGAAAAAACAGCAAATTAATTATGCCTGTGAAGAAAATGGATGTGCTGGTTGAGCACACAAGCTAAACCCAAATGCATGCCACATATTCTTCATCTGAGAGATACATTAAGCGAGGGACGGAACGGACAGAGATGCTTATCTGTGGACGGCATCCAGCCACTGAGAAGGTATGTGGGTGAGGGTTTCGAGGGGGGGGTGGAATGATTGGTTTGACAACAGAAATCCACTCAGAAAGCCTTTGTATAAGCACACCAAATCTCCCAGGCTCTTTTCAACAAAATAACAGAGTTCGTTTCTATAGAAATATGAGGAAAACATTTACCTGCTTTGTAGGCACAAACGCCGGTCAGACAAACAGTGTTTCACAGTAGCTTGGCCATATCTGTGGCGTTACAAGACTTTAGGTACATAAAGGTTTCCAAGAATCTTTCCATCATGTCCATGGCACCTATATGAATCAACATCTAACATAAATATTTAGCAGTTCTGTCATGATGGCACAGAATTGAATTTATGCAGATTGAAACACCACCGCACACCACGTGCCTCTCTGGAAGATTTTGAGAGATGTCCTTCCTAATAAAAGCTGTAATGGTCACATCTATTCAATTAACGTAACATTTAAAAGGATAAAATGTCTCAAGATTACACATTGAAAGCACAACGCATTTATATGACCAAAATGGGCCATCAGTGCTTGCACTAATGTACAAGAGCCTCCATGTAAGTATTTATAAACCTACATCTTTTCAATTTGACATTTTTTACGTAGGTGAGTTCATTGTTTTTATGACTTGTCGCGCACATTAACAAACCGCATTATTTCCTGCCAAATGAGGCTGGAATCAACCGATGCCTTTTCAGATCTGCAGCATGTCCGTCTTTGAATAGCGTTACCGTTGCTGTATTCATAATGCACATCTCTCCCTTTCTCTCTAATGAGTGGCTTGGAAAGGGCACAGCATGCCTCTTCTTTTATTTGAACAAATGAAAGCTCATTTGAACAGTAAGACACTCCCCCATTGCTCAAGACTAATGGAGGGTGTAAAAGCAAAGATGGCTGTCATTTAACAGCCTGATGTACTATTCACATATTTCACATGATTTCATTTCTTAATACAGAAGAACTACAGCTGACTTACATGAGAGGTGAAGTTACGCAACTGTAAAACAATACTCAGAGCATTTAGCAGATTTATGTAACGTTGCCATTTTTAATAACTAGGGGAGAAAGTTTCTTTACTCAAGTTTGTAATTGAACAGTAAGTACATAATGAAATGCTTGTTATTTATCATCCTCAGAGCTTGTTTTACCACACTTATGTATCATTCCTATGAGTGACTCCATATTACTGACCTATAAAACAGCCATGCTTTTAATTACATTTGCTTCTGATAACAGTTGTGTAATACAAAAAAAAACTGTTTAAAAAAGGATTATGTATTGTTGCTAGGAACCGTATAGCTTTTAAAAAAAGGCAAAAAAAGATCGAGGTCAATCATCAACTCAGTCAAACTAAAATGGAAATAACTTTATGAACAGTATTAGAATTAATAATACAAAAATGACACAATAAGACTTTAAAATGTCCATGAAACTATGATTCTATGAGTTATGAAAAGTCAGTCTAATGGGTCACATGTAAAATATTGAGAATCATAGCTTAATAGTACTATTTTTCTGGTCTTCAAACAAATGTGCAGGTCAGTGTCCTGTGAGTGCATGTGTTGGGCAGTGGGGGGTTACTCTGATATTTCTGAGGTACTCTGACAGATTTGGAGTCATCCTGGTGCCTGATGGAGCAGACAAGAGTTGACACCTCATGGCCGGACAATAAATGCTTCGGTATGTTCATCATCTGTGACAGAAACCCACGACTGGACGCTCACATCCGTAGACTGTGTTTCCCACCCACTCTATCTCTGGGAATAATCCGAAGTTCTGAGCCATGTTTCAAAAACACATTTCCTGCAGATTTAAAGAGATACACTGTAATACACACATAAAATATAACACGTTTCCCCACTTAAACAAAAAGCAAACAAGTATGTTTGGAATATTTTGGTTCAGCACTTAAGAATGACAGTATCAAGGGTATAAACCACCTGGGATCGTGTTGCTGTGATATTTTATCCGTAGCAAAAATTACCATAATGTACCGACTCAAGTGGCTTTTGCTTTAAAAAAAGGTGGAAATCTAATATGCAACATGATTCAAAACACAGATGTTGAATAAGCAGTTCAATTTGTTTTGACAATCTGTCCACAAAGTAGATTTTTAACTAACCTGTATGCGGCTGCTAGGCAACGTAAAGATCAGGTGCATTAATATAGAATGTGTTAAACAGCCAATCAGAATTCATAGATCAGAACTATTTGTTTCATAACAATCAATATCCCATCCGGTGTCAGCTAATCTACTACAGCTAGCCTATCAGGTGAGTGTTATGCCACTTTATTAATATTCATGAGTCAAAGTGATAAGGGCACATTATTTGAATAAAAAATACATGAGAATTCAAGAAACAGCAATATTTTACAAAATATTTGCACTTGCACAAAACATGCAGACTTTCAGACCTGCTATATGCTTGGTTCTCCACTCTCAAAATTCACTCAGCATTTGAAAAAGAAATCAGCCTATTCCAGTGTCTGAGTGAGGGCTATATTTAGTATGACAGCACATAACTTGCAGAGATGTACTAAGGGTATATACGACTCCA
This sequence comes from Yasuhikotakia modesta, assembly GCA_036877545.1. NCBI lineage: Eukaryota > Metazoa > Chordata > Actinopteri > Cypriniformes > Botiidae > Yasuhikotakia > Yasuhikotakia modesta. The sequence continues at coordinate 8,616 of JBAJNP010003316.1, forward strand.
GTACAAACCAGCTGCAGGCTGAGGTCATACTAGACATATTGTTATTGTAAAGATAGTGAATAACAGCTCAGCTGACATTTGAGGGCTCAACCCGTGACACGGATGAAAAATCATTGGCCATTTCCACATGATTACATGCAGCGCAGGGTCTAGAGATTTAAGCCACACCATAGAGGTGGCGTATTGGAGACCCTTATAGATTTTAAATAACGGATTACAGAGACGTCATCAAATGGCATGTAGGATGACAAACAACTGGAAAGAAACATCTAGTCAGGGGAATAATCTATGAGGAGGGATATAATTTATGCAAACATCTCTAAAGTCCATCATCAATATTCATTAAGTAATATGTGAAATTTACATGCAAAGCCTATTGGTGGAGAGACATCCGTTCTCTCAAAACGTCCCCAGGCAGGCAGACAAACAATATCAGGAAGCAAACAGCAGCCAGTCACCCATGCGTTTGCTAGCAGGAGATTATGAAGGACAGACAGGAAAAATGGAATAATATCAGTCATGCATCTAAACGGCTGTAAGTGAGATGAGATGTTTCATTTCCTAAGATGGATGTGATAAGAGGCGGGAATTGGAATGGCTAAAAGCGAGTGGCAGCAGCGGACAAACAAACAAACATCCATTTGCACATAAAAAGGTCAGAAAGCATCATTTGGTGAGCCCTGTGGTACATTCAAACGTATTTATTGTTGACGATGACATGCAAACATTACAGGCAGATTGCTGAGTGAAAGCAAGCAGACTGACCTGCTGTCTGCGCGGGGTTGATTCCAATGCCATCTACAGAAGAAATGATTACACAAATCACAATCTAAATACATTCCCACACAATCACTTCTAAATACGATAAACCAGACAGGTGGGGTGATGCAATAAAACGCTGAACAATCACAATTTAAACCGTATGTTTAATAATAACTGTCCTGTGCTTCCCAGAGAGATGACTTATGTCTGTATCTGTTTATTGTTATTCAATAATTATTACTAAAGAACTCACAAAAGCAGCATTTATATAAAACTCACCCCTGGTCTAAATGACATCAATACTTTTATGCATGTTAATTGTTTACAAGACAGGAAAAAACTTCTGACTGTTTAGAAAAGATTGTTTAGAAAATCTTTCCATCCACACAATTTTAGGTATCATTATTAGCTGCAGAACAAAGAGTTGTGAGACTGAAGAATGCTTGGGGTTTTGCTCAAATTCTTAACTCTAAGCCTGAGTATTAAAGATATAGTGAAATAAAGAAATAGTTCACCCAAAATGACCACTAATACTAGATCAGAACATAAATGTAGCACAATTATGACTAAACATCTTTTGGTGTGAACAGCTCCTTTAAATATCACGCTAACAGCTTACCGTTTGTGATGATAGCACTTGTGGCTGCCGGCACTTTAAACTTTTAGGGAAAGAGGAAAAAACAATTGTTATTGTATCCATCAACAGCCAGACACCACACATAAACAACAGTCCTGCACAAAATGATTCTGTCAGGCAAGGGGAGAAAAAAATTCAATTCGAGTTAATGTTTGTGTCAGGTACTTTGAAAGTGTCAGTGCTGTAGAATGCAAGCTTTCAAAGGCATGAAGTAAGAACTCTTTGGGCTAAGCTTAGTAGAAGCTGTCACTGTCTGCCACAAAGAGCTGCTTAAAATAATAAAAAATACTAGAGAATTCATTCTGAAAGTCTTTGAAAACTCTATGGGCGTTCTGTAGGCATTTTTCCACACTGAAGGAAAACCTTTAGAAAACTATTTTCTAAACCTGCTTAGAAAATTGTTGTTGTAACTGTATCAACTATCAAAAGAAAGCAAGAGTTTTTACTTTGGATAAGAAAGCATGAAAAGTCATTGATTTCCATCAATTGACAGTAATCAACAAATAAGTATTTTTAAAAGGTCAATAACCCTGGAAACAAGCCTGTTTTCCCTAAATATTCACTTGTCTTTCTTTTTAGTCCCCATATGATGAATTACATCTTCCTGTTATGAGGCTGTCAGACTTGGCATTTCATTATTTCTAGAAAAGAGCAACGATCCGAGCTAATCCACAACGTGTCCTGAATACAGCAATGAAACCTACCAGACAGGAAACTGCCCTGATATCGGCCAATTAATCTTCCTGTTCTATTATATTCTATTATACTTTACCTTACACTGTATCAATGATTTCACCAGTCACACTGGACTGGTATTGTTGGTGTAGTCACACACACAAATAAGTATTTCCAGCCACAATCACACTGATGCATTTCTACTAATCACAAGTTCCTAGTAAAGCTATTATTGTGATCATTAGCGGCTAACAGTATTAAATAATTCTGCATTGATCCTGTTCTGATTCTAACACAGAGATAAACCACAGTGAGTGTCTCATAAAATTACCAGAAAGACAAACACACACACACACACACAGAAAACTATTTAAACTGTTAAAGCGACAGGACACATTTGGGCTACACCTCAGTTTTGACTCAAAGATTTACTCACCTCTTCAGCTGCAAATTTCAAAACTGCAGTAAATGGTGTGCTCTCAGGTACACTTAATCTAAAACACAATAACCATTAACATAATCATAATCAATACATAATCAATAATCATTAACTCAACACATTCATCTTTTTATAACAGAAATTTAAACCCTTGCTTAAAAGTGCTGCTAAAGAGAAATGTGCTGTTAAAAAAGTAAAAAAAAAAACTCAATTATAGAACACAAAGAAAAACCTAAAATTACTCATAATAAACTTTTAGAAATAAATAAACAAACAAATAAAACATGGCCATGTGCAACAGCAGCCAAAATGGCAGGTGGCCAGTTGTTTTAGATGGCCAGAATAAAAGTGGGTAAATCAAACCTAAATGCCCCTCGCAGCAGACCATCACCCACAGCCTGTGACGTGTGTCTGTCCCGGCACGTAGCCATAATAATGTTAACATTGCCAAGCCATCAGACATTACATTACACAAAGCATAACATCTACAGACTACCACAGACCACATGTTAATGCTGTGATTGCGTTCAATATAGAATTAACAGATTGACAACTACTGACAACATTCCTCAGCTAAAGTATAGAGAAGCATTAACTCTATTCTAAAGCCCAGCTGGATTTAAAGCAATTCGTTTATGAATGAATACAGAATTGCAACAACAGAAATGATATTAACTTTTAAGAGGTTGCTGATAACAGTACAAAATGCACATAAATCGAATCGAAATTAAATCGACAAATTTGTGTTTAACTGCTATCGTGTAAAAGCAGGGACTTCAGTATGACTCGTGTTGAATGTGTCACTCACACTTTATAAGGTAACCGCGGGTCCGACGTGAGGGTGATTTTAAACGTTACTTTTGACCTAAAACATAGAGAGAGATAAAGCGAAATATTACGTTATATGTCATTAAATAATAACAACAATACATGACGTATCGCTACATGATAGATTGGTCTACTTACATTTTTTAGATTTGTATGGGAAGCTGCACTGTTTACACCAACCCGGAACTCGCTAGGAGTTGCTGCTACACGTCATCGTTCGAAGGACCGCTATCTTTAACTGCTTTTATGTTTACTTATATTTAATCATGTTAAATCATATGTATTATGCGACTTTTAGGCATTTATCTTTGAATAAAAGTCAAGGTAAAAAGCATTATTCTTTGAAACGGTCTTTTAAATATGTGCTTTCGGTTTGTACTTTTTAATCAGGCACATTTTAGGGAAACCTGACATGGGTATTACCGTAAAGCTTGTATCTATTGCGACAGCTAACATTTACAAGGCCTTTGTAAAAAATTACAAATACTGTCTGTTGATATAAGAAATGTAATTTTCTCTTTACGCTATTCCTTTATTTGTGATTTTATTTCTGCCATAGAAATGTTTCGTAGTTTAGGCTACTTAAAGTTGTTGACAATAGCAGTAGCAACAATAATAATAAACAGTATAAATACAGAATATGCATGTATCCATATATTTGTGTATATGGAAAATGTCTAGCAAAACAGATGCAAATATATCTGCTGCCTGCAACTGATTCTAATATCTTTTCATCATATGTAACAGCCCACTTATGCTCAGTTTTGAATCAACAGGGAGTCATGTTGGCTCATTTCTTTGATCATATATTAATCGTGTGTGCGCATTAAGCTGTTCGACACGAAGGTCTATTCTGGTCTATGCTAAAAATGAAGCTTAACGCTGGTGGCTGGTGGATTTATGGAGTGCTATATACTAACTTGTGTGTCATGAGTCATAAAGCAAACCCAGTCGCTGGCACTACAGGGCACACCGCCAGCAGGTTCCCCAGAGGGACACGTGGGTGTTGAAGAAAACAGATTTCTTGGTGTGACTCTAAACCAAAAATCATTAGAAGCTGGCAGTTTCGCAAGAGTTCATTACACTTTTGTCACAGGCTTACTGAAATCTCTTAAAAGTATAGTTCACCCAAAAATGAAAATTCTGGTATAATTAACTTGCCTTCTTATGTTTCCAAACTTATGTCAAACAAAACAGATATTGGCAGAATGTTATATTGACTAATAGCCTTTCAGGGCTACTGTGTGTTTACCAAGTAGAATATGTTACTAGATCAACAATATTGGTGGTTGTGGAACAATATTTCTGTTAAACAATCAAATTATAGAATTATGTTCACGGTTAATGTTAATTTCAAGTTAAGACTTGTGGGCCATTAATATCCACCTATTATTACTTTTATTTCCCTTGCTAATTTTATTTTACAAGTTATGGTTAGTGCTTGGGTTTAGGATTTAGGTTAGGAGTTTGTCAAGACCAAAAAAAACATGAACACAAGTGAATTATCCTTTCTAAGTAAACATGAAGATGTTCCTCTGAATACCAACTAGAGACTAACAGCTTTGATTCCTTTTCAAAATCAAATGTGAGCTATTATGCCTTGAGACCAACCAAAAGTTATTAGGTTGACAAGTTAAATAACAAATGAGGAAAAAACACAGTAATTTTGACATTTAATTCCACTGGTGTTGTGGCATTTGCTTAAAGCATCAACACCTTTAAAAGTAACGCATGCAACAGTGGTGTATAGTAAACCATCTGTGATTAATATTCCAGGCACCTACACAGAGAGACCTGTGGAAATTCTTGGCTCTGAGTATTCCATTGGCGAAATTCCTTCTAATCATGTCCCAGGCTGAGGCCCGTCATTGGAAAGCCAGTGGCGACAAGCAGCTGTGCGGTTCCCGTGTAGATGAAGACAAGATACCAGGAGCAAAAGCTACCAAGAGCTTGTTTGCATATAAAATTTAACATTGATTTCCGCTGTGACAACCAATGACAGGAGAAGGATGTGTTAAGACTGTGTTTATAACGCTGCAGACATATACAACTGTATCAGGATCATGTACACGTGAAGAGTACAACACTTAATAAATATATATAAATAATGTTTATATGAATATTGTCTTATATATGCAATAGTAAAGAATTAAATCTGTACAATTGGTTTAATGTACACAGACATGTGTTACATTCCTTAATGGTTTTGCCTTGATACATGAATATATAAATAAATGGCCACTGAGTACAAAAAGTTTTTACACACATATTTATTTAGACAAACATTTTCAATAAATCACAGCAGCAGCTCTTTTTAATCCCCAATTGTGTGAAATGGTGACACCTCCTAATTAAGATTAAAAACAGACACAGTTTCAGAGCGCTTTTAATGTGATGCTGTCCATGGTGCTGAAACCTTACAGTAGCAGCCAAGCTGTCTATAGTCTCATGTCTATATTAGCAAAGCAATGTAGTCCTATATCTATATTAGCATAAGTGTAGCTTTGCATAAATACTGAAGACACTGAACGTGACTCAGAAGCAAAGCAAGGATCTAAATCTTTAAACTGGGCTTTCTTCATAAGTGGGTTTAAGTGAACCAAAGGTGTCTCCAAGCACTGAAATTTACAATATTTGCCACAAAATGAGTCAGATTATTGGATGATAAACGTTCTTTGTTTGCTTCATTCTAAAAATAAGACGTTTAACACCTACATGTGCTGTTCCTCTGTGCCTTGATTTCATAGCTGTTGTTTTCTTTCTGGTCCTTGTGATCAGATATTTCTAAGGCCTTTAGCTGTCTCATGTTTCCTGATTCATTGTCATGTTTATAACAGCAGTAACACATGAAGGTCGCCTGCAGTTCATTGGGTTTTGACATTGGAATCTAGAATGTTATTTCAGACAGAATTTGCCTGTTTTCTAGAGGGAGGGAGATTTAGACAGGCTTAGAACTTCTGCTGTCTCTTGATAAGGGCAAAGCAGTGTAGCGTCCTCCCTACAGTGGAACAGCAGAGCATTAAGGAGGTCCAGAAGTTCCCTCAGGGATATGAGCTCCTAAATATCTCTGCTTGCTTTTGAAACTTATCCTTCTATATTTGCTGTAAAGATGAAAACAACCCTTCTTAACGTCTCATGCGTTATGAAATCCAGCTGTTTATTTCTAGAGCTTTTATGTAATGTAAAAATGTACTGGATTAGGGTTTACATTTTTGGTCAATTAAAAATTTGACCAAAAATGTAAACAAATATTAAAAAGTAATAAAAATGTTTAGATTGTTTTAATTTACTTTGTTTTAAAAATGTAAGTTAAGAAAAAATGTAATATATATATTTTTTTGTATTATATTTGGCTTATATACCTAAAATAAAGTCAAACCAATATTAATATATATTGACCGTTACCCATAGCAACACCAAATAATTGACTGATCAACTAGAAAATATTTTTCTTACAGCTGTACACTCATTCTGTCTCTTAATGGGCTCAAACAATCAAATAAATTCAATGTCATTTGATGTCTTTGTATTCCTTTTAATGCAGAAGTTCATTCAGACATTGTTAAATGTATCTGTTAATCCAATTATGACTGATCCACAGAAAAAAACTAAAGTAAACTTTTGGGTGAAGTGTTCCTCTAAGGCTTAAAGTGATGAAAATTGATGTTAAATTGGGAGCTGTCAACACAGCTAAAAAGACAGTGATGGTGTCACTCATTTGGAAGACTGTCTGTTGTTCTCCATCTATCTGATGTTTAGAAATGCTAACCATTACCGCAAGCTCTTTCAAAAGAAGAGTGCAGTTGTCATGCCGCCCTACATACATCTGAATGGGCCTGTCAGGTTTAAATTAAAGTGTTTGCACATCAAGAAAAAAGCTAGAAAGGCTAATTTTGTGCTTCAATCGCACAAATTCTCCAAACAAAGAGCACATGCAATCACCCCAAAGTCAACGCTCTTCATTTTGTAAGATTTAATGCCCTTTCATTGTTAATGTTCTGTTGTGTTCCTCCCAGGCCACATATTTTAAGTGCTATTGACATGCACTCTTCAGTTAAGACCCTCATTAATTATAATGAACTATAATTGTTGAAAATTAGTCTGCCTATATTTTAAGAGTCAGTCAGTTTAGTCATCATTTTATCTGATGTTTAATGGAACACTTTGAGCCCTTTATTAAGACCTGCATATAATGTACTTTCCCACTAATACAGTTGGCACACACTGCTAAAACTCTGAAAGCACTTATTGCACTTCAGGTGCTGAATGTGTGATGTATCATAGACCAAGTGTTGATGCTAGTCTCAGAAAGTAACAGATGCTGTTTACTGTAGTGAACACAGTGCAGACCTCTGGGACCTGCTGTATGTTGTTAAGGGTAACCGTCTAAAAACATGCTATAAGACCTCAAAAAAGACGTCTGTCACATTTTTTAGCACAATCTCTGAGGTAAAGTTGACCATGATTGTGCTGTGAGGGCGAATGCACTGTGCTGGTTGAGTCAACAGTGCACTGATAAGGCAAACATGAAAGGAATTTAGACGGTGCCCCATTGTGGATCCTTTTTAAAACCATGATTATCATCCATGTATTTAACTAGTGATTCAATTACGAGAACAGTAACATCTAATGTAGATATTGATATGGAAATTTCATCATTGAATTATAAGTTATATTTTTGTCATGTCATGTCATGGTTTCCCCATAAGATCAGCAGGTGTCTAAATTACCTGAAAATCACCATTTGGCCTTATTTTCTGTTAAGGTTCCATTCAGTTAAGCACAATTAGACACAGCTCAGCCTTATCTGAACAAACACAGGTGGTTTCAATATAGTGGACTTAATTGATTCTATGTACTTTGGATTGGATTACACCATCATTAATAGCCACCTGATTGGTTCTCTGGGCCTGCGGTGCCTGAAACAAAAGGGAACAAATAAGCAATTTGGCCCAGCAGGGACAGCAGTGATAAAAGCCATTTATTCGTCTCTTCCTGGATTTAACTGTATAAAGCTACAGTTTATATCTTAAAGTGCAAACTGTGCTAATCTGGGAGAGAGAGTTTTTGTCTGGCTCATCAGGCAGCCACTTCCTGCTGGTTTCCAGACAGAAACTGAACTGTTTATTGCCTCAGTTTTATCCCCTTTCCCAAGCTTCTGCCTGTGTAAAAAACTGTGTTTGCTTAGAAACTTAAAGCGCATTATATAGAATTTAAAATATATGCTAATCATTGTTCAGCCAAATAGAACCACATAATTATTGTGGAGACTGGCAGGTTAGTTGAGGACAATATTGTGGCGTGTAAAACGGTATTTGAGGAGTCATTTCTGCTAATGTATCTACTGAGTAAAATAAAGATGTGTGTCTGTGGTTTGTGATGGTCAGTGGTGTTGATGCCTTTATCCTTCATGCAGGATTAATTGATTTCCATGTGATGGCAACCATTTGCAAATCTACTGGCTTAAGATAGTCATCAGCAATCTGTGAGATCCATGCCAAACACAATCAGAGGAATCTAAATATACACACAGCCATGGCAGCAAACCCGCTTTTATATACAGGTGGAGACTGGAATCACTTTGAAACTATTCAAATTCAAATGTATTTTTTTCCTCTATTGTTTTCCTTTTTGCTTTCTTGGCAAGTGCAATAACATTTCTTCTTGGAAACCTTCACTTTGAATACACAACATCTGTAGAAACACAACTGTACAAACATTTCACATTTTATTCAGTTTTTGCGTGTTCAGTCAATATGCAAATCAATACTCATAAGCCAGGAATGACAAATGAATGTCTGTACACCTGTAAGATGACATGTTATGAGTCATCATAATTAAAATGCCATTCTGTGATCACAAGAGCAAAACAAAACCCCAGATGCCCCATTTTAGTCATTGTAAGAAATGATAGTCGATAGCTAAACCGCATTAGCATTGAAACAATCTATTTCACTCTGTATGATGGGCCTTAATAGACCTTTATAGACAACTGAGGTTAGCGAATATACAAAAGAGTCTTAAGAAATATATATAAAGACAGGTTTGCCTTGGGGTGTAAATAAACATGAAATTATGACCTGATTGATGTTTTAACATTTGGGTATTAGCAGTTATTGCTTTATGTGGTGCATTAATTGAGTTGGTTAATGGCCTGAATAATTCATTGTAGGCTCAAAGATTTGTGACAGCGAATCATATTTTGCGCATGTTCAAGGTCAAATTTTCATTGTGATACTAGCGGTGATGGTGTATTTTTCTCGATTTCACAGGCAGAGAGACATGCTGTGTTTTTCCAGCTTTTTCTTTTAGGGCTATATCTATATTTAGCTTTCATGATCAGGCTCTGATGACAAGGAGTCAGAGACCCCGACCGCAATCACATATTTGCTAATTAGCGCCTTGAGCTTCATTTAGCGTGTGGGCAGCTCAGACTCGCTCTGAAATAACATAGAGGAGGTACAGCCGGCTTGAATGCAAAAATGAGAAACTTTTTTATGATGGATACAGTTATTACATTACAGTACCGTAATTGACTCTCCAACGGCTTTTGCACTCATTACAAACTTACGTTTGGAATACAAAATGAGGGGATACGGCATGTGATTGTTTCAATGGCCAACAGAGATTAATAATTAGTTACAGTTTATTGAATAATGTCACATAAATATTGTAGAATTTGCATAATTGTATGAGAAACACAATTGTGTGTTTGTTTCTTTGGTTTAATATTTTTTTATATAATGCAAATAAATTTTTCTATAGCTTACAATATTCACTACTTGGGACACTCTACATTTTTAATATTTTATATTTATATGACAAATTAGTATATTTATATTAAAAATGTATTGTATTTACAAAAAACATATAACTTCATTTTATAAAATTAATATAATAATAATAATACTTAGCATTACCAAGCATTTGAATTAAAACTTAACTTTACCAGTGATTATTTAACTGGATTACTTGTAGTTAAACTGTATTTCTGTATTTTTTGGAAATACACCCACCCTCTTTTGTCCCCCAGTAACCCCTTAATGAATCAAGCCCAGCTGCAGACATATGCCAAGTCTTGCATCATGTAGCATTGTAGCCTTTTTCCCAAGAACATTTTCTTTTCTCTCTGCCTTTATACTTACAACTGCCCACAGCGCGTGTGACACCAGCGCCTGCCCCATTAACAGATGTCATACAGGCAAAGGCACACAGACCCACGCAGTGAGCTCACACTCAGTGTTTTTTAACGTCACCACTAACGGAGCTCTGAGAGGAATGAAATACATTTGTCGTGTTATGTGGTGATAATGAAGGCAGCTGTACAGTTTATTTCAAGAGCAGAAAGTCTCATTACAGCTGCACATCGCCACTATTTCACTCGAAATTGCACTTCACTTTTGTTGATGCGTGTACGGTACACAACAGTACAGAAATTGGCTAACAAGTGACAGATACATTTGTGCCCAAATACTGCAGTCTGAAGAAAGCACAGGGTCTGAAGACACCAGTCAGGGATGTTTATATTGGGGTTGGGGGGGCAAATCATAAATCATACATAAGGCCAGAGAGAAATGAATCAGAACCTCTGATTGAGCTAGAATTACTTTGTATTGGACATGCACTGACATTCTGCTACCCTGAATTTTCTATACAGTATTTGAAAAGGGTTTTCAAATGGTTCTGTTGAATACAGCTGTTTCATTTAGATTGGCAGAAACAAGAACATTGGTTTACCCTGACCAACCGCTTATTAGTAACAAAAATGTTTGTTGTTTATCTTCTGCGGTCAGAACAGAACATTTGAGCTCTACTGTGGGATAATACAGAACAGGGCAAACAGTTATACAGGGATAGCAATAACACCAGCCCACATGAATCAGAGATACAGAGAAAGATATGGAGGGGGTATTAGAGGTAAATCTCTCAAGCTGCATTGATGTGCATAAACCCCTTTTCTTTCTCACCTCTTGTGCTCAATATTGGCCAGAAACAGCACCTGTTCCAAATCATTAATCTTTCCCATGGCAACACCTGTGCGGTCGGCAGGGCTTGAGGTCGGCAGGGCTTGCGGACAGCGATAACGTACGACTCTCTCTGTGATTTTGTCCACGGTACCTTAATAGAGTAGCTAAATGATTTATTGAAAAACTCTACTGGAATTGTGTGTGCATCTGTTTGTTTGTGTGTGTGTGTCTGAGAGAGAGAGAGAATTTGTGCTAAAATTAGAACAACCCCATGCTGAGAGGCAGTTGAATTTTCACTTCACAAAAGGAAAAGCAAATAATCAGGATATTTTTGTACCGTTGCAGAGGGAACTCATTTTACAGCAGTTATTGATTGACAGAGAAGAACACCTGTAGACAGGAAATAGAATTTTTCAACACTAGATTCTGAATCCACACTGAGCTTTTATTGCACAGCAGTTGGTCTGAAGGTGGTCAAATGCTTCACACAGAGGGAAACTGTTTTCTCTCCAAGGTGGAGTGGATATATGTTTGAGAAAATTCATAAGCAAAGATCAATATACAAGACATTTGTGGACTGATTTCTGCAAAGTGTGCAAATAATGTGATGCTTTTAGAACATTGCTAACATGATGACTGGCTATCTGATATACACACAGATATCTCAAACTCCTCTTTGTGTGACAAACATCATGTGTGACTGAAATAACATTAAATTTGTATTTTGGATTATTTTTTTACAAATAAGACTCATTTATAGTGACTTTTCTATATTTAGTTCAACAGTTGCCAGCGGCAACGTTTCACACCTGTATTTGTTAATGTAAGTGCTAATCAGAAATCCACATGATTCATTTGTGTCTAATCTCAAGAACTCTATTTGAGCTCACAGTCTAAATCATACTTATGTACCAACAGATGTTGCTCCAATTCCACAGCATTTGTGTTGCTTATGCTTGTCAGCAAATAATACGTGTGTAACTGAAAACAACACAAAGCAGAACAAGTAAATTTCAAATATTATAATGTGTAACGCTGTATCACTGTTCACCACACAATAAAGTCAATTTGCATACAGTCCGGTTATATTTGTATATTTATTATGGAAGACACAGCTGCAAACCAATTACTGTAAATTATAGTTTGATCCTGTCTCACGTCAGAAGTCGTGCTCTTTAATCCTGATTTTAAGTACCATAATTCATTTTTTTTGTAAGTTATCATGTAGGCGTATTGAGTCACTGCATTTGAATACATGTCCGTTCATACAGAAGAGTGTTTGTGGGCAGTTTTAAGTAAATAGTGATAGACATGCTTCACACAAAACTCTATAAATATGTGAGAGATGTCAGTGTGATGTACAATCATCTGAAGGGCCGATGATGACCCCCTGAGAGGAATATAGTCCTGCAGTCGACCAGCATGCTGTTCCCTTTGGCTGTCTGACATCATACATACTATATCATTAAAAGAGAGAGAGAGAGAGAGAGAGAGAGAGAGAGAGATGGTCAAGGTGAATGGCAACATATGCTGCATTTTGAAGTTCTGTGTGTCAATGATTCTGAAGTTAAATGTTGTGTAAATGACACGCACAAACACACACACATACACACACACACATACAAAGAATATACAAAGATGTATCAACATTCAAAAAACATATAGTACAGCATATTATATTGAATTAATTAAGGATTAAGGATTCACAGTACATTATAAATGCATGTACATTCTCAGTGACACACATCAATGAAAAAGCTAAATGCTTTTCCCATCAACAGAATGGGCAAAAATATCAGGGTGCATTACTGGTCATTTTAGACATGATGTGTATTGATTATGATAAACCGCAGGTGTCTGTAGACCATGAAAATCATATTACTCAGAATATATTACTCAGAGATGACTCGCAAAACATATCGCTCTGGTCTGCGCACACTGATTTTGTCTTTGCGGTTTGGGATGGTCTCATGTCTGAAGGGATTTGTTTGCGTCGGGTTTAAATGCACATAAAAACAGCTAAAGCGGGTTTTAATGTGTTCAGAGAAAAGAAGGGAGGAAATAATTGCAGTGCCATTGGACAGTTCTCTTCTGAAAGGCCAAACACATTGTTAAGTGAAGACAATCTGAGAGCGAGAGAGAGAGAGAGAGAGAGAGAGAGAGAGAGAGAGAGAGAAAGTTTGCTAAAATGTTGTGTTTCTGTTGGTGGCATCTTTCCAATCTCATTAAATTTTTACCTTTTCTTACTGCATTTTCACAGATTTAATATACTTCAGAGAATCCAGTTTGAGAGTCAATGTCAAATCGCAATCTTTTCCTTTATTCTTAAAGCAACAAAAAAAACACTGTCATCATTTATTCACGCTACTCCAAGCCAACCACAGTTCTTATTTCTTTGTTTCTGTGTTTCCCAAAAGCAATAAAGTCTCATGGCTTTGATACAACCAGTGGGTTAGTAAATGATGAGAGTTTTAGTTCTGGGTGAATGAATTTTTGGGTAGTTCAAGCTCTAATCCACTGGAGTCCAGAAACTTGCAAAGTATGTGACAATTTTAGAAAATACTAAATCAGCCTGATTTGTTGCCAGTCATTTCAAATATATGCATGCTAAATCTTTTCTTGTATAATCAAGTAAGTGTCTCTTGGTCTATAAATGGCAGCATATTTCTGTTAAGCAGCACAGAGCGACGCGTTTGATTGAACCTCAAAGCGGTTTGATATCTTAATTGCCCAACCTCACTAACACAACATAATCACCTCAGACATCTCTCTCCTCAGTAGTGAATCACAAAGCAAGTCTGTATTTAAAAGATCCTACCAGTGTTTTATGTGCCAAAAACAACAATGATTTAAGATTCAATTTTCATTACCAATGCCCCAGATCAATCCTGTCTCTCTAAACTCTACATAAATATTTATTTGCAAACATCTTTATTTGACAAATCCACTGTAAACTGCCTAAAATAGTGGATTTACACACAAAACAACAGATTTCAGTATATCTAAATGCTTCAGAGTCAACAATATAAACATCTGAGGTAACACCTGCTATTTTCAGAGTATGCCTCACGGCGAAATCTCCTTGTCATGTGACACTATTCTGACTTTTACTCAGGCTGAGGCAAAACATCTCAGGTTTTGCCTCATTTTCATCCTCATTTCTACTATGAGTCATCATCACACTAAGTGGTCCATACACACATTCTAAATGTTTTAATGAGTTATTTATGACCATTATTGTGGGGCCAGCAGATGATGAATTACTCAGTCAGCATCATCAGAACTATGTGCAGAACTATAACGGCTGTTCAAAGCATTATATTGCAAAAAAGAAAAGGATTGTTCATGCATTTAAATTTCGGTCTGTATCAGTACAGTTTAACTTATGTGGGTCTTATAATTGACAGGATTTTCAAAAACCTTGGTTTCATGCACACACACACACATTCTAGTTTATGAGGGTTCTCCACAGCTATAATGTTTAGGCTAAGCTAATTAAAATAAACCCAATCCTCAACTTTTGAGGATTCATGTTTATCAGCCATTTTGTTTACAATGTAAATGTAAATGACAATGTCATTGTCCACCCTTTCGTCCTTATAAACCACATATACAAGCACATTCACAGAGGGCCACTTGCCTGCTTTCCTGTCTGCAGCCCAATAGCCTGGCGGGTTTCCCTCAGTTGGAGTGTTTTTCAGCCTGAGCTGGCAGATGGGACAGAAGCAGAGGTTACAGTCATTACCTCACTCACAGAGAAACACTCGCCAGTCCTCTGGGCTCCATTAGATTTCATCTCCCCACTTACCACCACAACATGCACTTCATTGTTAGCCTGTCTGACAGGAGTGAAGGGCTGTCTTTCAACAGAGCAACCAGCCCTCCACAGAGTCACTGCATCTCACTAATTCTTACAACCATAAAGATTGTATACGTTCATTATTTAAATCTTACTGGACAATATATATATGCCAAGTGCCCTTTTTCATGCTTAGTGAGGCGGGTTAATTTGTGGTATAGATCCATTTACAATCAATAAAACATTGGGATTGATTTCACATTTCAATTTGCTGGCAATTAATGGCCAATCAGCAGAGACCTGTAACCAGACTGTCTTCCTGTTTCCAGTCATCAGACTGGTATTGTTCTCCTCAGCTCTGGTAGATTGTGCTCTGTAATAAAAAGCCTCATACACATTCTCATAACTGAGACAACCTTGATCACAGGTTAGATTTACTGATGGAAACACTCAAAGGACTCAAAACATTTTACCTTTTTCTCCAGGCTCTGAAAATCATTATGATTTTAACATGCCTCTCTGTGGACTAAAATAGCTGAGGAGTAAATTAGGTAGATACATTTCACAGCATTGGAGATTACCTTCAAGCTCCTCAGCTCTATAATTCTCATGGTAAGGAATAATTATCTGGACTCTTAAAAAGAAACAAATCTGTTTTGTTAAACTTTTCACCCGTCAATCACATAAATTGAAACCCCAAAAACTGATAAAGCGTCTTAAACCTGCAGGATTATCTTTTCTGATCCGTCTTAGCCAAACTGACCTCTTGTTTATACATATATTACATATATTAGTACATCCATTATTTTCATTATTTTTAAATGCAAAACCAGTTGCATGTTCTCATACTCATCAGTGAGTTTAAAACAATGCATTTTGTAATATTGGTAGTGTTTTGTGTATTTAAATACTTGATGCATTGTAAATAACTCTGAGATGTGATATTACAGTAGCTGTCACAGCTTCTCTGGCCGTGTTTGGGGTGAATTTTATTAGCTGCTCACTCGTGTCTCATATTGAGCTCCAGACAGTAGGAAATATGTTTCATCTTCTGTCTCCACCCACTCGCTTCACGAGAATCCAAACATTGGAAATATAACCACCTCCAGCACACAGACACCTCATATAACCCTGAGGTGCCTGATCTTACATACACCTGTTTTGCCGCCCATTTTATGAGAGGAAATATCAATAAAGGATTTATGTCAGACACTGACTTTTCTTTAGAGCAAAACATGCTTGCAAATGTATTTGAAACCCCCTTTATAACTAAAAGTCTGCACTATTTCGTGCCATAACATGACAACATTTCTTGTTAAGCCTTTCTAATGTACAAAATACAATATTCTGCATTGTTCTGCAGTGTAACACCAACCCTTTATTTCAGGACATGCTCAGACATCTGTAATGTCTCCAGGTGCTCCATCTGAAATGATTCATGTCTGTCTTATCTTTTCTATGTAGATGATTAACATTTCTCCCACATTTCATGATCAACATTTCCAATTAACTGTTCTGAATGTCATTATAACTGAACTGAAAGCCACTCTCCAGACTTGTCTGTCTGTGATGGATGAGTCTTTAACTAATAAAATACCCCCTCAGAGGCCTTCAGAGAGGGTCTCAGGGGGTCTTCACACTTGTTAGCTGAGTGAGTGACACGAATAGCATCCATGTTCTTTTTTTGTTTTTGCATCTAATGATCTTTGTCAAATTAAAGCCTCATTCAGATGTGCGTCAGACTGCGCCCCCTGTTTCCCAAAATGGTCATACGGGTCCACAACTTAATAAGTTCTACATTGACCTCACAGTGAGGATTTTCAAAACAACTGAAACAGGGACTGAGAGGTGGTTATTTCTACATTTTTGAGCTCAGAACTTGTGTTTGTTGTTGCTGGAGGTGATGTTGAGAGTGGTGGGGCAGAACAATGTGAGTGTGTGTGTGTGTGTGTGAGAGAGAGAGAGAGTGAGAGACTTTGAGGGTATTTTTGAGGGCTGTAAAGTAGCATTTAGAAATAAAAACCTTAAGAAATAAAAACACAATTATTTAAATACAGTAACGGTATAAATCCATATACTACTAATAATAATTTGGATAGCATAACATGGATAATAAAAAATGAGTGAATTTGATAAGAATGTTTGAAGAGCTTTATTTGGTTTTGTCTGGTGTGCAATTCCCAAATCCTGTCTTCCAGCTGTGCCAAACTGCCAATCCTTTTCATTATCACTGTCCTGTGCATCTTCCTCTGTAAGTCATCCCAAATCCTCCAAAGACTAACAAGCTGCTTCTAAGGAAATCTTGTTTTATGCTGTTCCTGCTGCCAACAACCATCTGAAGAACCTACAGAACCTTCACAGTGACGTCCAGCATTTGTTGGGCTACACATCTGTCACGCCCCCTTTCTGCTCTTCATTGCCCTCTCAGATTCTTCATCATCCTGCACACATTCATTTTACACACATACACACCAAACTCAGTATCAGAATGCTAATCTGAATAGCAGGTTAGCATTCTGATACTGAATGCTACTTCACTTCCTGTTGCAGTGAGGTTGCAGTGTGAATACCTAACTGATGGTATTCACAAATGGTGTGAATACCATTGACCTCCATTTTTAGGAAGGTCCACCCAAAAATATGGTCATAAAAAGCATTACAGTACCAGACAAGTAGGTTCTAAAACATCACTGGTCTCTAAAGTTTGGGGTCATGATGGGTGGCAAACAATACGCCCATCCAAACACCCTCAATGCACATGCTAGTGACATGTTTATTCAAAGGGCTGCAGTATGAAAGGCACGCTAGAGACCTGTAGCCTAGGAAACAGGTGGGTTTTCCATCCGTCTGTCCTCCTTTCCTCAAATATTTCCTCATTTATTATATACTATACTATATAATGTTTTGGATTTGTTTCCCCATTGCTCAGGTGACAGTACAACGTTCCCATTTCACACACAGGAAAAGCAAAAGAATGCCCCGAGCGCTGACAGCTCAGATCTTCCGGAGAGTTCCTCACTGCTGTGTCTTCTGCGTGACAGATCAAGCTCACCGGTGTGAAGTTGAAGTGCAAAAAGCCTGGATTACTTCCATTCAAACCGGAACGCCCAAACAAATTCATGTTAGCATGGAGAAGCACGTGCTAAGCCAACAAACAGCCCAGTATTTATCAGCTGTATGCTAAAAATAAAGACTGCAAATGGTGGAACACTTTGTGAATTAGTCTTAGTGAGATGAAAGCAAAATGTTGCCAATATGAATTGTAACTCTTAAGGTAATCAAATTATGGGGAAATTTGGCATTAGTTTGTTGAGTAAGAACATCCGGGGAGGGTCTTAAAAAGCTTTCATGCTTTACAAACCCTATAGCGGCCAATGACCAGTGGCTGGTCTATGATCCCTCTAAGGGTGAAAGCCAATCAGTTTTAATTACTCAGGCCTCAGTGGCAGACAGTAATAGGGTTTTAAGATGCAGTGAATATACTGGCCTGATAAACAGCTTCCTGTGGTACCCCACTCTCCTAAAGCTCCCAAACTCTCATACACTGTGTAATGAAGAACAGGAGACATTACATCTATTATGTTCCGCTCAGCAAATCAATACTGACATTTTGCTAGAACATCCTATTTAATCATAATTCAGTGTGCCATTTCAAATCGAGAGCCTGAGGACAGAATACACTGAATATTTGGAATTGATTTACAAACATTGAAACCCGGAAGATGACATTGTATTCGAAAACTGCTCTCATTGTGACTCTTTCCTTTTATTATAATGTTTCCATTTGGGTGTAATGGGGTTATATTGGCACATATAAACGTCTGACCAAGAAATTTCAGTCTTTCCTGGAGGTATCAACATATGTTACAACTCTTACAAAGGTCTCCCAGCTTCACATATACAGCCATATACTGTCAGAACACAAACATCTGCTAAATAAACTGTTTGTTTGCCAACATCCTGCCTCTGACTCTGTCTGACTGACTTTATTGGTACAGTTATGATGTAATGGCTTTGGTATGAACATGCTTAAAATTTTTATTTCTCAGTTTTATTTGCACCTGTTCTTGCAATATTGCATTTTGAAAAAACAAATCCAGACAATGTAATCTTATTTGTAATTCTAGCTCATTTTATTTGACAGTCTCATTTACAATGAGCCTTCTTATTCATTTCACAGACCCTTTTTCCTCACATTATTATCCAAGCGAGTTTAAAAACATTTTCTGGAGAAATACAATTCAATCCTTTATTCAACACTTAGACTTTTGTTCCATTTAAATGACTGAAGAACAAAAGTCTATATTGTGAACTACAAAGGCTTTAAAAATAAACCACAAAAAGAAAAAGTTTCTCTGTTTAGGTTAGACCCCCGAAAGTTTGCTTGAAAAAGTGTGAACATGACATGTGACCGACGCTTGCGCTACATAACAGTTGAGGAATTATGTAACACTCAGCTTTATGCTTTATGGCTCTGCTTTGATTTGTAGGTAACAGTCTGGCTTTCAGACCCCTTAGATAACATAAAGACCCTTCAGAGAAATGTCTTCTCATTGCGGTTTGATCTGTCTGCTATGTGATGGTTAAACTTGCTAAACTGACATATTGTAGGACAGATATGAAGTACTGCTGCAGGTGTCTCGGTATCTAATGTTTAGAACCCAGATCTATGGCTCAGTTCCACTGGTTTGATTAGGAGCTAGAAATCATCTTAGTGTCTGTGAATATTTCATTTCTACATTTTTTGACGGTAAAGTGTATGTGTGAATAAATGATCTCACAGGTTCACAGACTAAACTGTTCAAAACAGCAACCTGTTCTGTAGACACACTGGCATAGTGCTGAACTGCAGATTTGTTACTGTTCAGGTAAAACAAATGGTCCATTTGTTCTAAAACAACCATTTTCAGTTTATATAAAGTGCCATTTGTATGTATAAACCATTGTTTTAATTTCTGTACTGTTCATTCTGCAAAGTGGGTTTAGGATCCAAATTTATTTGCAAAGGAAGGCAAATTTAAACTAACAGAGAACCACAACACACAGGAAATGTACAAACACTGTCTGAGAGAGAGAGAGAGAGAGAGAGAGAGAGAGAGAGAGAGAGAGAGAGAGAGAGAGAGAGAGAGATGCAGGTAGGACCTCTTGTATTCTCTGCTCTCCAAGTCCCTTCAGTAAGAAAAACATGAACTCTTAACGCAAGATGAGCGCGCGTTGCACCGGCGTGCAATGAAACCTTCACGGGAAACAAAATATGCGAGATGATAAAAGATCGCAGATTTCAGAGATGTACTTTCTGGAAGCCACAAACAGGTTTTTCTTCGGCAAACTCCGCAGATTAGCTCCATCTTGAATGGGAAATGAGCGGATCAATGAGACACGCTGATTTTGATCAAGCGTTGGTCAAAGCGCGTACGAACGGACATCGTTCCGTTCTCTTCTCTGCGGTGACTGGAGTGTAACGGTTCTGCGGTTCTGTTAGCACCGAGCACCTGTTGTGCGTTAGTTAACGGGAATCAGTCACGAGTCAGTGCAACGTTTAATACCAACAGGTGAGACTCCGCTATTTGATTAAAGTAAATGTGTTTTGCTGGCCGTTCAATGTGCGCGTTATTGTGGTATACTGTTATATAAATGATGTCAAGAATTGATAACTAAAGCTTTTACTAAAGACTCCTTTAGTTAAACTATATTCTAAAATGCATCCTATGTCTCAAAACCTAGCTAGGTCCCTATCTTGCAAGCAGTTTTGGCAGTTGTTTGCGCGTGGCGCAATTTTTGGCATGAAAGGCGTGCGCAGCGTTCCGGGCACTTTGACATTTTAGATACGCAAAGCGGCATAAAATGGTCATATGACTACGATTTCCGAAATGTGTATTGGTAGGCAGCTCACTAGACTTTGGGAACACTAGCCCCCTGCCTGTCTTGTTTGAAGACGAGCGCTCTGCGCAGTGCGCACCGCTCTGTCCGTAGCTATAGTAATGTGCTTATCGACCACTTCTGCACTGCATAGTGGGTCATTATCTCTGAAACGTTCCGAACCTGCCCTAATATTTCTGCACTTCAAACACAGTATTACCTTGAACTGTAAAATAGTCATCACTAGATGAAATATAAGACATGCCCAAAACAGTCTGTAAGACGTTTGATTTAACGATAAACATAAATAAATGTATAAATGTACAAGTTTGTGTATGAACAATTAAAACAACACAAATATTATTATTTTGCTAGGCAACACTAAGAATTATTTAACAATAGTATTATTAATTAGGTGGATAAACTAAGTTTGTTGCTCTAAAGCAGACAACAGAAAGCACAAAAAATACCACGTGACCTGTTGCTGGTTGATTATTGACTGTACATTGAGTTCAGTAACATTTTCATCAGTCATGCATTGTCATAAAACTATTGGCAATTATGTAGCTAATACCCAGTAGACATGTATGTAGATTCAAGTAAATATTTGACCTATTTGTCTTGTGTTATCGGAAGTTATCTGCATCTTACTTAAATAACTTGAAGTAAGATACTATATTTAAGCTTGGTTGGGATATAAGAAAAAGAATCAGGCATCATTACAACTTGCATAATGATCAAGGAACACAATGGTTTGATAATTTAAAGTTATATATTATAAACAAAGACTGTTTTTTAGCTTTTGGGCTAGTCACTTATATAGACATTATAATAATAACAACAATGATAATAAATTATGTTGAGGTGCTTATGTTTAGCTTTGTACTACACAAACACAAAGCTAAATAGTAATACAACAGGCTGAGCCTGTGGGCCTGTAATGTTTCTGTATGTGGTAAAGCACTAGAACCACTACGGTTCTGGGTTTAATTCCCAGGGAAGGCGCAAACATAGAGTGCACTAAAAGTCACTTTAGATAAAAGCATCTGCCACATGCATAAATGTCGAATTAAAATCTAGGACTCAGTGCAGTCATAATTAGTTTAACAATAGAAATCTGAGGGAGGTCAATGAGTTTGTTTGAACCATTTAAACAGCAACAAACAAAATGTTAACCAACACTGAGGACCTATTAATAATATTAACTATAAAACCAGTTTTAAAAAACTATAACCTGAAAATATATACAAAACTATTCAGCTTATAACCAGAGGATTTAACCAGTTGTCAAATCAGTTATTAAGCAATTGACTGACCTGTGTTGTCTGTTGTGATCTACATTAATTCACATCACACCTTACAAGAGGCATTTTCAAAGGGTAAACCCTCACAATTATGAGAAACATGAAAAGGTATTGCACCATATTATCATCATTTACATATAACACGTCTGATAAACATAATGTGAATATAAGGGCATCATTTGAATATAGCCATAAAAAGGTGGTTAACACAATACAATGTTATCATTATGATGTCAATGTTAGATTAAAGTCACCCACAGATATTCCACAGAATTTTAGCCTTTAAAATAACAACACACTAAACACATGGGCCACAATATCATCATATCCATCATTCTTCTTTGATTGGTGAAGGCCATTAAGATCTTGATGTGTCTTATTGAACATCTGAGGTTTTTGATGTGGCCTCCAACAAAGCTCTGAAATCTAATAACCCAATAACTAGAGAGTTCTGAGAGTCAACAGAAAACCAAGTACAGTAAATGCAAGCGGAGTGTCACGCTAATGGGATGCTGGGTGTGGAGATCACAGTTTACAATACTTAGGGCCATTTCCTCCTTAATGCACGAGTCCTACCCTCATTAACCAACATCCTTCCATCTGTCTGTACCGAGTCTTAGTTTGTCACTTTTTCTCTTTATTTCCATCTCCTCAACTCCAGCTGTCTCGCATGTAGGCGTAGCAGCAATGTCGCAGCTCTACTTTCGCAGGACGGAAAACTTCTCGTACAGGGACCGAATCCCGCTGCGAATAGTTCGGGCTGAATCCGAGCTGTCCCCTGGGGAAAAGGCCTACCTGTGCGCCGTGGAAAAGGGTGACTATGGCAGTGTCAAACAAGCCCTGATAGAAGCCGAAATCTACTTCAAAATCAACATCAACTGCATCGACCCGCTGGGACGAACGGCTCTGCTTATCGCCATCGAAAACGAGAACCTGGAAATTATCGAGTTGCTGCTCAGTTTTAACGTCTACGTGGGGGACGCCATCCTACACGCCATCCGAAAAGAAGTGGTTGGTGCCGTGGAACTGCTGTTGAACCATAAAAAGCCCAGCGGGGGCATGCAGGTAAAATACCATCTGCTGTTCATTTTGGTTGAGTATGCAATATAACTCCAACATTGTATCTTATTTAGCACTCCTGATTGTATTGAATTCCCTAATAAATGCATGAATTCCCAGTTCCCCTAGTAATCTCTTCTTCTGTTAAATGACTGTATATGTCCAGATTACCTGCGCATTGTTTCAGACTGTTTTTACTTTTTCCAGACATACTTAGGCATACTAATCCTCTATAAAAGAGACATTTTCCCAGCAGAATTAGCTGGTTAATTAAAAGTTCTGCAAGAAGAGCTTTTCAATACAGGCCTGCGCAATAGAGCGACTGTTTTCTTACCTAAGCATGAAGGTGGCTTATATTATTCCTCTTACTAGTCTGATACTAAAGACAAAGAAATGTTGCAGTTTCTTTAAAGTGTCATGACCTGTGTTATTGCTCCTGCTACAGATAAACTGCTAATGAACTCAATCATCATGCCACCATGTCTGAGAAAGAAGTGAGATGATTTTGTCATAATAACTGGGTTTGAATATGTATTTATCTCTGTAGGACTGTGAATTAGAGATGTAAACACTTGGGTTTTTAAGAGAGTGTATTAACACGGTGGGGCAGCATCATTTAATCATTCAGCTCAAGGACTGTGAAAATCTTTAGCTAGGCAGTGAAATCTTATTTTTAACATATCCAACACAAACCGCTTTCTCCTTTTCTGTCTGAGATGTGAAACATCAAAAAGATTTTATTTTATTTTACAGACTTGATCCAAACCACATTTGGATCATATATGGTTTAAAATTACGTTCAAAATTGCTTTTTTTTTTCATTTTTCATTATATGTAATGACATATAATGTCATATAATGTCAATATGTTTTCCAAAATTAATTATTACCCTATACATTTATATATAGTGTTAAAGAACACATGTATATAATTTTATACCCTTTAACTGTGTGGCAGTCACGATGTACTACATAGCGAAAAGCTTCAAACACAGTTGCACCTCTGCCACTTGTGCTGTACCATGTTTCTGTGTCTTTCCAGGTTCCTCCGATCCTGCTGGATAAGCAGTTCTCGGATTTCACACCTGATATAACACCCATCATCTTGGCTGCACACACCAACAACTATGAGATCATTAAGATGTTGGTGCAGAAGGGGGTTTCCGTGCCCCAGCCCCACCAGGTGCGCTGCAACTGCATGGAGTGCGTGTCCGGCTCAGACGTGGACAGCCTGCGACATTCCCGATCCAGACTGAACATCTACCGCGCCCTGGCAAGCCCCTCACTGATCGCCCTCTCCAGCGAGGACCCCTTTCTGACCGCCTTCCAACTCAGCTGGGAGCTTCAGGAACTCAGCAAGGTGGAGAACGAATTCAAGTCCGAGTACGAGGAACTTTCTCAACAGTGCAAGCAGTTCGCCAAAGATCTGCTGGACCAGACGCGCAGCTCCAGAGAGCTTGAGCTGATTCTCAACTACAAGGATGACGCGAGTCTTCTAGACGCCGAAGGAAACAATGATCTAGCGAGACTGAAACTGGCGATCAAGTATCATCAGAAAGAGGTGAGTTGGGCTGAATGAAACAACAAAATAACACATTGGTTATAAGGAATAACGAAACTGCTGGCAAGTCATTCATTAGCTTTAGCACATAAAATGATTTCAGTGAGAACTCAGTATATCATAATTCAGCGTTATCATAAACACGTGCTTGTAAACGGGTATCTTTCACTGGCTGAACACTGTCTGGGCTGCTGCTGTCTGAATCTTGTGCAGCGTGTTTAACACATTTAAGATGGTTTTATGCTTATTTAACAAATTGGCATCTGTAAAGTGAGCCACATTAACATGGGTTCAATGAGTCCATGATGCCCCCTTCTGTACACTATGAACATTACAATCCCAGTCAATTTGTCCTATTCAAAAGAGGTTCGGCTTCTTTTCTGTTTTACTCCGTGTGTGTGTGTGTGTGTGTGTGTGTGTGTGTGTGTGTGTGTGTGTGTGTGT
>JBAJNP010003317.1:0-40526 GCA_036877545.1 Yasuhikotakia modesta
CACCGAGCGTTCCTCACCGTTTCACCGAGCGTTCCTCACCGTTTCACCGAGCGTTCCTCACCGTTTCACCGAGCGTTTCTCACCGTTTCACCGAGCGTTCCTCACCGTTTCACCGAGCGTTTCTCACCGTTTCACCGAGCGTTCCTCACACAAACGCGCCGCCACTCACCTCTGTGTCCGCTGACTAAACGCGCTCAGGTCACGTGACAGCTGACGTCACGACCAGTGCGGTCTGAGCACGTTACTGGTTTTACTGGAGTGATGGTTGCGTTTGTAAAATAAGCGCAGTCGGGTCCCTCAAATCATTTAATTCAAAGCAGTAACTGCAGGCAAGTGAAATGTCAATAAACATGTTCATTCATCTCAACTTTGATATGTAAAGTGTCTCACTTATTTTACTGCAATAATATATATTAATTTAAAGTTGCATTAGCTGAACAAAACATGTTCTGTATGTTTTATGACTACTGTGGTGGTATCACACATATGTGATAAGAGCAGATGGTGTTTTGACATAGTACAATAATAGTACAATAATACCTTCTAGACCAAACAATGACCTAAAAAATATATGGCCTCATTTATTAATAAATATTCCACAGATGATTTTATGGAAACTTTACACAAAGAGTTGCACTAAAAATGTGTGGATCATTTAAAAAAGTATTTTTAGCCTTAAGTCTTACTGTCACATTAACCATAACAAGATATTACTGATATATAACTGATCAATGAACATTTGAACTTCATTAACAGAAGACAAATCCATTTGTCACTTTTACACAAAGATTTAAGTCACTTTGTCCTCTTTTGAGACTGTGTTGGTGGGTCTTCAGAAAATGACACGAGCAAGTTCAAACATCACCTTAAAGAGAAGAGAAGAAGAAACAGGTTTAGTGGTTCATATCGTTTTTGAAACATCACACAGCATTTCTTTGTACAGTAATGGCTGGATGAATCAGGTGGATATGAAACATCAGAGCATTCAGTGTTTCTAACCTCGATGGTGATGAGAACAACAATCATCCACTCCAGCCTGAGACTGTGTTTCTCACTGAGATGATTCCTCATGAGGTCTGTGAGTTCAGTGCAGTGCTGGAGCTTCTCATTCACAACCTACAACAAACCACAAAGCAGCTTCAGCTGAAGTTTCAGCAGGATGTTCATGCGCTGAAGATGAGAACAGCTCCAAAACAAAGAGCTGAACACCTGACATGTAGAATGTCAAAGTACTGATTATTTTAACATGCAATCATATGAACAGGATGTGGCCAGAGGTTAGTACCTTAACTCTTCTGGTAATGTTAAGGAACTGGCAGGTCTTGTCATACAGTTGCTCCAGATCTTCTCTGTCCCAGTAGAAGTCTGGTGTGATCAGCAGATCAGAACTGAGGTTGATGCAGTGCCTGTGAAAGAGTGCTGAGATTGGCTGACAAGGTAGATAAACTCTAATAAACAAAATATTTTCCTGGACATTGGTCCTTACCTCAATGCAAAGAGCTCTCCTATTTTCTGCATAACTTCTGCCCTGGAAAGTTTCACTCTTTGTCCAGATTTTAGCATCTGTTACAAAAGATTTGTGGCCATTATAGGTTTATATTAAAGAAGCTGCATTTTTGGCATTTTCAGACAAAACGTGTTCTGCACTCTGACTCAATCACAAGTGTCTGATGTCTACTGCATATAACAGACAGATTCTTGCCTATACAAGATACATAAGTAGACC
Source organism: Yasuhikotakia modesta (assembly GCA_036877545.1). Classification (NCBI taxonomy): domain Eukaryota; kingdom Metazoa; phylum Chordata; class Actinopteri; order Cypriniformes; family Botiidae; genus Yasuhikotakia; species Yasuhikotakia modesta. Next base: position 1,727 of record JBAJNP010003317.1, read on the forward strand.
TACCTCTGGTATTGACTGGATGGACTCAACAAAGTTGTCGAGAGAGATTTCCCAAATGGCCAACTTGACTGAACCATTATAATAAAAAAATAACAATATAAAAAAACAGTGACAAATTAATATAAAAAACAACGAATATCACACAATGAACAATAGAGACAGTAAACATTACTCACCTGACAGAGACAAAGCATTTGAAAATGCAAATTTCTCCAAAATCACTTGTTCATAATCCAGCTCTCCATTAAACACGAAGTTTCCCCGATGGAGTTTTGAATTTCCCCTGCGACAACAGATGATCATCATCAGTAATACAAATAACTTCTACACAGATAACTTTTATTCCAGCAGCTTCTCTACACAAGGGATCTGTGACTCACTCTCCTACAGTGTAATTGATCTCTTCATTTTCCCAGTGAACTAGAGCGACTTCATACGGCTGGATTTCATGTTGCTCCAGTACCCTCATCACTGTCTTCATCTGTGTGTCAACATTATCATTATTCTTTAATGATTTATTAAAGGATTGCTTTGGTGACTCTATTACACAAGAAAAAATAAACCAAGAAAAATTGAAAATCGGTTGACTCACAGTTTTCTCTTCAACATTCCAGAACACCACTGAACCTTCTCTACAACCCAACAATCAGAGAATTACCAAACACTGCAGATTCAAACTCAGCGTTTCAGCCACAAAACATCGTTCAGCGTACCTGAAGAAAAATATTGTGCCACTATCATTTGGCTTTGCAGCTTGTTCTGTTCCCATCACCAGCACATTAGAAGCATCTGAAACCCATGGAGACTTTCAGGTGAGAAGAGCTCCAGCAGTGGGTTCTGCTGTCAGGAGATGCAGATGTTCTTACCTCTGGGTAGTTCATTCACTTCTACAAAGCCATGAGCCATGAGATCATGGCAGAGTGTTGGTAAGTGGTACTGGTCTGCAGTTGCATAGGCAATACACTGCATCATGTCCTAAACACAAAATAAACGTTCAGTTTAATGTAAGCGCTGACTGGAACATACAGTATGCTGATAGTAGCACATACACACGTTTGTTTTACTGTATTAATCATTCCATTGGATGGTTAATGATTTTAATCCCCCACAACCCTCCCAAGCATCTGCATGACATTAGAACTGACAGAGAAGCATGATCTGAGTGAGGGGCAGTGGACTGTCTCACACCTCCTCCAGGGTGGGCTGATTGGTTCTTGAAGGCTGTTTTGTTCTTGGTCCCTTTAACGTTCTTTTTCCAGGAATGCAGCCCTGTTTCAGAGGAGATTTGGTGCTGATGCTTGTGGACTGCAGTCTGGTCTGTGTACTGCATGTTCTGGAGTTTAGGTTTAAAGGAGTCAACATGCACAGCCTCAGTAATTGTGTGTGCTGGTGTCTCTGGTGTAGCAGACAGTGGTGATGAGACACACAGCGCTGCAGGGAAGACCAGCCGCTGTTTAATCCATGTAACGGACTGCTGAGAGTAAATCCAGCTCGTGTCCTTTTCAAGGGCAGCTGAAACCTCCATAGAGCCTTAAGCAACATGTCAACATCTATAAATGAAACAAACAGCTTCCTGTGTTAAAACATCGTCATAATATTGTGTCTCATCAGAACCTCAAACATGCTCCACAGCAGATCCTGACACATGGCCTGCATGCGTTCAAATCAGTTTGAAGTGACCTTGAATGAAAACCACGTCAACACACGCATTCGCTAGATCTCATCTAACATTTGCACGCGGGGTTATGAAGGGTTTACAGAATCTGCACAAGCGGCTCCGATCTGACAAGTGCAACGTTCACTGCTGTCAATAAGAGCATCTCGTTACGTTAACATCAGGCAGCAGACAGGAGCTCAGACACACACAACAGCGACAGATGAACGTCTGATGATCTGGTGCAGTATTACCTGCCCGCTGCCTCCCGCGAAACACCAGGACGTCACACGGCATTAAACGCCACGTTCACATAAAGTTTATTTGACAGTTCGAACAGCGTGACGTCTGCGCACTTCCTGCATTCGCAGTGACGCACGTGTGACGTGTGTTTGCCCCGCCTCTCGCCGGGGTTTGGCGAGACTCCCTGCGTTACTTAGTTACAGAACCGATGACAGAACCGACACACACACGAACCAGCAGCACAGACCACCGAACGACACACACACGAACCAGCAGCACAGACCACCGAACGACACACACACGAACCAGCAGCACAGACCACCGAACGACACACACACGAACCAGCAGCACAGACCACCGAACGACACACGCAGTGAGCTATTGATGTTTGATTTGTACATTTATGTACATACAATTATAATGAAAGTATCTGTTGATTCTATGATAAAGTTACAAAAGGACATATTTATCAAGTATTTGATGGTTTAAAATCCATTATCATTCAATAATAAAGGTGCTTCTGATTTATTTTAACGTTAAATCCTCGTTCCATTTATTTTCTGTTGGGTTCTGATGTCTTGTGAATGTTGCTGTTGCTATAGATACATGAGCAATGGAGGAGACTGTGATCCAGCAGCACCTCACACATTACAAACAAACCACTGAAGCAGCCCGTGAGGAACTAGCTGCCCTGCAGGCCAAACACCAGAGTCTCCAGTCTCAGGTGCTTCTCATGCTGTCATCCCACAGCCTCAAGTCATGTGCATAACTTTTCAAAGACATTGTCATTTTAACACAACATTTTAACTTCTACACAGTTTTCACATGTCCAGTCAAAAGTTGCGTCCCAGGAGGAGACTATAAAAAATCTAACAGATGCTGTTGACAGACATACAGAGAAGGAGGCGAGACAGGAGTCTCTGATCAGCTCTCTGAGAGAACGAAACTACAACACAGAGCAGGAGATGCTCTCTATCACCTCCTCCAAAAACATCACAGCCATGAGAATACAGACGCTGACAAAAGAGAACGAGGAAATCAAGAAGGAAGTGATAGATCTCAACATCAAGTCCAAGTGAGACACACACACACACTCATTGGTCAGTAAATGTATCAGTGGTTCATTATGGATCAGTATTGTTTAATAAATACTGTCACATTTTTTCAGACAGTACTTTGCAGATTGGAACAAGGCAAAACAGGAAGCCACTGAGATCCAGAGGAGATCTGATGAGTTTATATCAACCCTGGCAAACAAAATGTCCATAAGTATAACTGGAAAGGCAGATCTAATCGATTGCATTGTTTCCATGGTAAGTGTTTAAGATGCTTCCTGTCTCTAACACATCAATCTGTCATCATCTAACATCTGTCATGAATCAGGTGGATACAGTCTTCAAGGAGAAAGAACGACTGAAGAACGGCGTCAGTGCTCTAGAGGAGAGTGTGAAGTCTTATGAGGTGGAGTGTAAAGCCAGCAGAGAAACAGTGAAGAGATTAGCCGCTGATGTGGAGCATGAGCAAACGCTCTCAGCCTCCAGAGCCAATGAGCTCAGCTCTCTCAGACAGGTGCAGTCATGATAAATGCTTAGTTTGTATTGCCAGGTTTCCATTCATTGTACATACAATGCACAAGAATGTACACAAGTAGGCAAAATATAATTTCTAGTATTTGGTTTCTGTTGATTGTGACCTGCACTTATCATGTTTCATCATTAGTGAATGCATTAGAATTAGCATCAGTTATGCATTTCAGGAACTGGACATTGTCTCCCTGAAGAAACTAAGTTTGGAAAGAGAAAATCAGACCCTTAAGAACTCAGTGCAGGAGACACAGCAGACTCTCGCAGCCACCCATCAGCGCTGCTCTCACCATGAGAATCTGTCTCAGGATCTGCACAACAAACTCAGCAGCAGTCAGAATGAAACTCGTCTAAATCTGCGTCAGCATGAGGCATTTGTAAGGGAGTTGGAGGTCCTGCTTGATGATCCATCTATTCCTCCTCACCCAACAGAAGAGCAACTGCTGAAGGCTGTTACAGCCCTTTGCAGCCATGACAAAAGGGCAAGAAAGGTAGTACTAGCATTTAATACTATAACTACTTTAAAATTTGCCCCTAATTAAATGAGCCACATTTGTCTGGTGTAAAATAGCTGGTAAATACAGCTGTGAAGTGCACAATTAAAGCCCTATATTTCGGTGTAGTGTAGCCCAGTGTGCTATCATTGTGCTTTAGTCACAGTTGGAGATGGAAGAGCGATTGTCAGAGATGGAGGAGAAGCTGTCCAGACACAACAAGCATCAGAGCAGCTCAGAGCTCAAAGAACAGAAGCTCCTGCAGAAAGTTCAAAGCCTGGAGGATGAACTGCTCACCGCTGATGTCTGCAAAGATGGATTGAGTCAAGACAAACAGCATGTGAGAAGTTTTTCCTCTTAAATGTTTGAAAAATCTCAATTACCATATCATTCTGTGCTGGAAAGAACAACCTCACTGAGCACATGTTGTGTTGAGAGTGCTGGTGTAATGGAGACAAAGTGAAAACAACATTAACCAGACTTGCTAAATGAAGACGCTCAACTGTCTGTCTTTTGTATTCATTTGTGTGGATTTGTTGGCAGTACATGCGGTTTGTGGAGCAGCTCTCACAGACTTTAAAAGTGGGAGATGTTACAGCAGATCTGGGGTTTGATATGAGATTGGAGGCCATTCTTACACGAGCCCAGCAGCTGATGCGGCAGGAGGGAACATCTCTGCTGGAGACCAGGACACAAGCCCACAACCTCCAACGGAAGGTCTGACAGACTGGAATACAACGTCTCACAAACTGCACTGTTCTGAAACTCTTTAAAGCAATCAAATATGTAAACTGAAACGTTACAAAACACTGATCAAATTTACCCAAGCAGACATTTAAATGTTTATTTAAAGGCCTAATATATTTATGCTATACAAAAAAACTAAGAATTGAACAGAAATGTTTACAATACAGTAACTGTGTGATTCTAAACTGTGTGCCGTCAGCTGAAAGAACAGAAACAGCGTTCAGACAGTAAAGAGCTTCATCTGGAGCTGCTGAGAAGGAAAGTGTCTCAGCTGGAGGAGGAGAAGAGAACTCGCTCAGCTCTGGCCGTGGAGAAGGACGATGCAGCTCTGGCCTGCAGGAAGCTGCAAAAGAAGGTGGATCGGCTGCAGGCGGAGCTCAGCACCTTACGCTTCTCCAACACAGAGCTGAAAGCACAGCTGTCCCACACCAATGAGCTGAAGGTAGAGGGAAGAGGCCTGGGGCATAAACCATCACGAGACAGAGTGATGTCAGCATGAAGCACAAAAACCATAACCAATGTTAATCTCAAGCACACAATTATATGACTAATAAATGTGTGTATCTTTCATATTTTAAGGGTTTGTGGCATAGCATGCATATCTATATATGAAAACACCATCACTCTTAAAAATAAAGGTTCAATACTTGCATATCCTTAGCTCCAGCAAAGAACGTTCTTGTTCTCCATGTTTCTCATATGGGGTTCCTGAATGTAAATATGGTTCTTTGGAGACTAAGCTTCCTGTAAGTTTTTCATACAGGGTTCTTAAAAGCACCAGTAGTTTTCTAGAGCACTACAGACTAAAGTCATGGGTTTGACAAATGCAAAATTTTATGTGGTTCTAATGTGAGCCTTTATTCCTAGGAGTGAATTTAGAGTGTGAGTTAGTGCTTACAAATATCTAGTTTCTGCTGTTTTTGGTGCCAATAAGATCAAAGTGATGGAACAAAACCAAACGATAGAGGAACAGTGTAAGAACCTGGGCAAACTTGAGAAGAACAAAGTCAAAACTGAGAAGAAACTGAGTAGCATGAAGTCAGAGCTGCAGAACCAGGAGCTCAGAGCCAAAGATGAGATTCAACAGACTCAGAGACTCCTGAACACTCAGTCATGTGCCATAACAGAACTCGCCCACACTGAAAAACAGGTACAGTTTGTGATGACCATCTCAAAATGATGAATCCTAGTTACAGGAGTGTTCCAGCTCATTTTCAGCCTGAAATCTTTGTACTGTATCAATGACTTTTGAGGGAAAAACCAAATGTTAAACCATAAAGCTAACTCCACTCTTTACATCTGTGCTGTTACATTGCAGTTGCTGGACTTCCATGCTGTGGTGTCTCAGATGTTGGGTGTCGACAGTACAGGCTGCGTCCCAAACTATGAAGTTCTCAGAAGGCTTGAGATTCTGATCCAATCTCGCCACTATCATTGTACTGCTCATCTACATCAGCAGCACATGCCTCAGATCTGTAAATCTCTGCTTTTACATGCTCTGGAGTCTCCACCGCAGGCTCTGACGGACCCCCGAGAGCCACAGACCCCACAGTGCCAGTAATGATCTGTGTAATGCGGCACGTTATTTAAACTCACAATAACATCTCAGCTGATAACACAGAGTTAACTGGTCTTTAATTGAAATGAGAACATTAATCAGCGCGTTATATTGTGTATTTTCACTGCTGAGGCCTCAGCAAACTGTACATACATAAATATCTCTGATATCAGTGGTTTACATACAGCAAATGATATTCATAACACAGTAAACTGGAATAGTACAGCAGGTTAGTTTAGATTAAAATCAACAATGACAAGTCCAATGAAACGAATCATTTTAAAACCGTAAGGATGACCACATGCCAAAAATACATATAAAAAATAACTGCAGTTTTTTTTTCTTTTTTACAAGTTCATTGTTACCAGTGATTGTGTATTTGAATACTATAATTCTCTCCAATAAACTCAATCTTTCCATACTTTAAAAAGGTCAAGAGACGTGGTGAGCTCCTCAGAGCTTTCAACAGGACCAGCGTTTAGCTCTTATTTAATGTTCTTTAAAAAAACGGGTCTGTTTTTCTCTTTTGGAAGAACATTTGCATTTCTAACAACAGCCTGACTTGAAGTGTAACAGGTTTCCAGTGCAACAGGCTTCATTCTAACATGAACACAAGACTCAGTGATGGACTGGAAGATTAGCAGCTATACTTTACTATACAAGGACACAAAAATTCACTTTAGCTGCCAAACTGTCGCTTCTGGCAGGGAGTCATTTTGCTGAGCTGCTGTTTGTATTTCTAAATGAAGTTCATATGGGTGGAGGGCCGTTGGTGTAGCTGAGCATGGGGTGGAAGGAGCGGGCGAAGGAGTTGAGCTGAGCGCAGCTGTAGTCTTCCTCAGATGAGGGAAGGAGACCGGCCACCAGCAGAAGCAGCAACAGCAGGATCTGCAGGGGCAGGGCTGCCCACAGGACACGCTTCAGGAACCGGAATGTGTGTTCTTCCTCCTCAGAACGGGAGGAACCGGATCCAGCGGCGCTGGGACACCTGTTCACACGGGCCAAAGACAAAGACATCAAAGAGACATCCAAACATAATTATGGTTTTAAACAAATGTGACTTAAGTGTTTAAATGTTTAGTATTATATGGGCCCTTTATATTTTCATATCTGCTACTCTATGCACCGTTCTAAACGCTGTTATCTGTCTTACACTGTTACACACAACAGAGCACAGAGATGTCTAAGAGTCTGACATGAGCAGAGTTAGTTTCAAAACTTCTGTAGCATTTAAAAGCACTTTTTCTATATTAAGAAATGCACTTTTGTTAAAAAGCCGTTAAACAGATTGCATGGCAACAGGAGAAAGCAGAGCTCGGCACAGTTTCCTGTTTAGGTGCAGAATGTAATACAGTTAGTTTTTAACATTAGCATTGATACAGGAACTATTACAACTTTATCTTTAAGTAAAGATAACTACACTTTACCAGCGGTTTATTAGAACCCTCATAAATGCAGACATTACAAATGTACTATTGAGTACACAATCCTATAAACAGCTGTTATGATGTCAGAACCATAAACACATTGATGTCACACATTTCCATACTGCGAACTGCGCTGGAGATTTTCAACAACACAAATATAATTCAGCTACTTTTTTAATCAAACGGGAATTAATGGCAGATGATGAAAAAGTGTGATTTGTGACTTCAGCTAAGGTCTTATTTTAATTAACATACTGTAAGTGAACTTTAGGGAAGTAAAATAAAAATGAAAACATGGCCCTTGAGTCAGTAATGCAGAGTGATGATGTTTGACACTTATGTTCCCTTTATGTTATTAAGTTGCACAGATGGCAGATTGAAGGGGAAGATGAATAATTAGTTATTGAGAAGAATGTGACACCAGGAAGAGAAATAGAGAAAGATTGTTGCCAAGATTGTTCATTGCAGACGCTGGCTGTATACATGGAGAAGAGAACCATAAACTGCACAGAGCAAGCAGCCTTGTGTTTCAGAGTAAACGTGTTATAATGCAGCCATTTGAACAAGAAGATTCTGGAGTAGAAACACTTTTCATTCCTGAAGTCTCTCTCAGCTGCCTGACCTGAGCAGTGTCTAGAATAACAGAAGATGATGGAAATCATCAACATGAGCCCTACATGTGTAACACGCTGCATCAGGGCCACTGCAGGCGTGAGGCTAGAGAGAAACATGGGCTCAACCCAGACTCAATGGTGCAAGTGTCTATGGTCAGGTCATGGCTTGAGTTCCATTATCTTCTGAGTGTTCTAGAAACCAGGAGGAAGGTACCTGTGAAGTGTTCTGCTCACACAGGCTCCGGGCTGTGACACACTACTTTTGCCCCGGGGCTGTTTGCAATGAACAGAGGGGTAAAAGAAAGAAAGAATGTTTCAGTCCAGGCAAATAAAGACAAAACTACTGATGAAAGAAACCCAACCAAATCAAACGAGGGGTGACAGCATCTCTCTGGAGACAAAGAAACTGATTCTTCATGACATTCTCACACAATGCTTTTCTTATATTAAAGCTTAAAATGTTTTCAGAGTTCATTTTACATACAGATAAATCCTGGGTTCTAAGAACCTGTCAACAACATGTCCGGGTCACATTTTAATAAAAAATGAAATAAAAAATTACCCTACAGACAGTGAAGTGCTTTTTTGCGTTGCGCAGAAGAATCGCTCTTATTCTTTCAGTCCTGCCTTTCAACAAACTGTTCTATGGCACAACCCATTATGGCATTACACTAATCAAGTATTCATGCATTTTTTACAAATGCTTTTGGGTTGAAACATGAGCCGGACACGTTTTGGGGAGATTTTGTCACAGAACCAGTATTCTTTGAACTACCGTGTAGGTCTCTAAAATAAACATGAATGAAAGGGAAATGAGTGAGAAACCAACAAAAAATCAAGGCGTTTGGGGGATTTTGGAATCAGTTTGGTAAAGGATGTAAAACACACTTGGACCACACGAAATGAATAAGAGAAAACACATTTCCAGTTCTTATTTGGCTCTTGTGCTAGAGCAGAGCATGCTGGGAAGGGTTCTGTATAGAACGGATCTTTACTCTGGTATCAGGTGTGTTCTGGGGGCCAAGTTCCACCAACATTCAGTGCACAAGCGTCAAACTACAGCAATAACGTGACAACAAACACTTCCGTTGTGAAGGGCCGTACAGAAGATGAAAGGATGTTACCGATCGCTGTCGACTGGGAGTGCTGCGTCCAGACCCAGGGCTCAAGGAACCAGATGTATCCAATTCATCAGTAGACGACCAGGAGGACAAATCCTAAAGTTAGTGTGTTGGGGAGAGAAACATAACCAAGAACAGATTTAGTGCTGTACACAATGCATAGAAACATCCGGAAGGATTGCATAAATGAATTTTAAACCGTTAAACGTAAACAGTACAATCAGAATCAGCAGAGGTGCGTCTTGGCCACGTACAAACTTTGGAGGTACTTATTCGCATCCATACTCACTGAAGACAAAGTGCTGATGGAGCTTCACTCACAATACTTTGGACACAAACAGCTACAAATCTTCATACTCTCCTCTTCCTCAGCTGAATACAACACTGAAGACTCAGCAGGCAGTATCTCACCTGCTGGCTGCTGGTGACGTCCAGGGTCTTCTGCAGTTCTCTAATGTCCCGCGTCACCTCCTTCAGCAACAACTTCAGACGGTTCCCAATAACGTGAACCTTCTCCTTGGCCTCCAGACAGTCACTGCCCTCTGAGTGGACCAGCAGCTGGAGAGACATGTCCTGCAGGGACGCCACCCTCACCTGAGTGTCCAACAACTCTCGACGAATTATCTGTCAGTTTATAAAAAGACAAACGTGAGCTTTCTCTCTTATTACTGCCTCTTTACTACACATCATAGAAAGTCTTAAAAGTCGAGACTTTCATTCACGCAGAGACGCTGCCTCTCGTGTTCCAGTGAGGATGCAGAAGACAGCTGTGCTGAGCTTTGAGGCACCTCAGAACACAGTGTAATCAAAGCACATCTATTAAACAGTCACATTAAAATCAAACTCAGTTCAGAACATAAGAAGCATTTTACCAGCAGTGATTTGTGGTGATCCTGTAATGTCTCACTGTCTTGAGTGTGATCTATTGGGATGATCTCGTTTCTTCTGCGGTCAATGTTCTCCAGCCACAGGAGGAGACCATGACTCATCTCATGAAAGTCCTGCAACATTGTCATCAAACATTCAAACACTTTGATATCATCTGGGATTTTAGTTACTAAACACTCATAAGAGTTTGTAAATGTCAGAATTGACAGAATTTACAAATGTCTTCACAAATATATATCCAGGTGCTTTTATTTACAATATACAGGGTGTAATATGTTCAAGTGTTTTTTGCCTGGCACTGCATCAGAGCTTCCTGGAGAGATGTTCTCCACTCATCCAGTGAGCTGCTCAGCCGCTCCCATTGGTTGTTCATATCCTTCAGACATCGCTGCAGGTCATGTGCCTCCTCGCTGTCAGACTGCACAAACTCAGCGCTGCAGAGATTGATGGAGAGAACGATTGCCTTGCGTTTATCCAGCGCTTTCTGCAGCTCCTAAACAGTCCAGAGAGACAGGAGTCAACACTAGAAATGGAACGTCCTCACAGCAACGTTCTCACAAAAGCTTGAGAATGAGTGTTTGTGAACCAGGCCTCATCATCCGTCTCGTCAGACCTTGAGTTTCCTGATGTGGATCTGGATGGTCTGTATGTCTGTGCTGAGGTCCAGCCCGCGCTGCTGCTGCAGGTCTTCTTCTGTCTGCTGCATCCAGCTGCAGATGCTGTTCAGATCCGAGTTGAACTGCTGCCACTGCTGCAGGTTCTGCTTCATGCGCAGCTCCTTACCGAGAGCCTGAGCCTGCAGGATCTCCCATCGCTCGATGACACCTGCAGAGCAAACGTTACACTGACTCTACAAATGATTACAGGACTGATCTCTTGTGCACTACACAACGTTTGTAGAACAGATGAGAGTGAGTTTGTGTGAGATGATGAGAGTGAGTTTGTGTGAGATGATGAGAGTGAGTTTGTGTGAGATGATGAGAGGGAGTTTGTGTGAGATGATGAGAGGGAGTTTGTATGAGATGATGAGATGGAGTTTGTGTGAGATGAGAGGGAGTTTGTGTGAGATGATGAGAGGGAGTTTGTGTGAGATGAGAGGGAGTTTGTGTGAGATGATGAGAGGGAGTTTGTGTGAGATGATGAGAGGGAGTTTGTGTGAGATGAGAGGGAGTTGTGTGAGATGATGAGAGGGAGTTTGTGTGAGATGAGAGGGAGTTTGTGTGAGATGATGAGAGGGAGTTTATATGAGATGAGTTTTAAACCTGAGGTCTGTGAATCTGAGCTGTTGGGATCGATGAGGCCTGATATCTTGTCATCTTCATCTTTCAGATCAAATCCCACGCGCTTCACTGCATCTATACTGCCACGGCACTCCTCCAGCAGACGCATCTGAACAAACATGCATGACTATTCTTCACTGACAGTTCTCCCTCTTTTAAAATAACTTGGCGCTAATAAAACCTCTCACTCACGTATCCCGTGTACGTGGCGTCCAGCTCAGGGCCGGTGGGGGTTCGGCTGCGGATGATCTTCTCAGTCTGCTGCAGATGGAAGCGGCTGGTGTTCAGAGCTCTGTCCAGTTGTCTGATGTGAGTCTCCAAAGAACCACCGTCACCTGTACAGACACACCACAGCAGTTACAGCTCAGAAGATCCTCAGAACATCACTGTACTGAAGCTCATGCAGCAAACCGTCAACAGCACCTTCCAAAAATCACTTCCTGTCATATTTAACATTATTCACAGTAGATTACCAGAGGCAATATATGCAGTTTAACTCAACCGTTCATGTAAACGATCAGTGGACGATAACGACAGTGACAGACAGATACCAGACAGATCTCTCCGTTCTGATATCTGCTGCCCTTTATGAGATTCATTCTGTCCTCACTGGCCACTACAAACTAATGGCAGTCACTCACTAATACTGATGAATGATCTGCCTATTACAGACTTCATCTAATTCTTCATTATCAGTGATTGTAAAATACTGTGAGTAATGGCTGTGAGTAACACAAGAGCTACAAACACCAAACAAACACCAGAGTGAAGCTGTGGCACTTCATGCAAACACAGAGAAGGTGAGAATTAAAGTGATTTCAGAGTGAGAAGCAACGAAAATCCAAAGAGATCCGTTAGAAAACAGCTGATCGTCACAGCTGCTCAGATTGGGTTTGTGAGTAGAAACTAAAGATGAATCTCAGGCAACAGTCAGTTAGAGTCTCAGATATCTGCTGCTGCTCCTACCAGCGCTGGACCTCAGAGTCTGTTCTGTAAGTCTGAGATAAGCCTCAGGACACTCTGGAATGATTACATCTGGAGAGACACATATACAGTCCATACAACACACAGCTGAAACATCTGCAACAAAATCAGCTTCAGGTGACATCACACTGTGTATTATTACTTTAGTTCCTGAATGTACAGACTCACACACTCATTCTGTATGTACTTGGCATGAAATGATTACAAAGCAATATACTTCATATGGCACAGTATGTACACGAGCATCAAGCGTAACTGTAAGTGTGTTTCTGACTGTCTGCATCAGTCTGCAGCAGTCCTGATCCATTTCTAAGTCATACAAAACTTCACAGGTTTGATTTATTCTCCTAGAGTTTCAGCTGTGACATCATATCATGTGACTAACCCTAACCTGAGAGGGCAGACGCCGCAGCCTGCAGGTGTCCATCTTCTTGATCTCCTGGTTCAAAGGACAAGGTTCTACTGGCGGTCTCCAGCCCACGGCTCAGGTCGTAATCGTGGTCCCACTCTAGAGGGATGGAGTCCACGCTGGCTGGAGTGTCCCGGCCTGAGCGTTCAGCCCGCAGAGGAGCAGCCAGCGATGCCGAGCGACTGGAGGACGGCAGAGGCGACAGGAGACCATCACCCAGACGTTCACTCCATGCAAAGCTGGAGACATCTGGAGGCTCATCCAGATCAAACTCCCGGTCTGAGTACAACACCTCCTGTTCCTCATCGGTGAACTGCAGAGAAGGTTGATCTGGTGTCATTCTGAAGACGAGCTGGTCTATGTTTCACTTTCTTTCATAGTAACAAGTGTTAAAACGACTAACAAGCTTCACCAACTAATCAAAGGTCAAGTGGTCAATTGTCATTTTTCTTCCATGCATAATGATAACAGTTTTAGGTGCAGTAAGCATTAATAAATGCTGTTGATATTTTAAATCAACACCCAAACACACATTTTATTATACAAATAATAAAAAAGAATATCAGAATTCTAGTCATAATACATTTCATTCTATTAATACAATGGCAAGCTAAGAAAGCACTTATAGGACTATAAAATATTAGTTTTACTGGTAATCTTATCAGCTTCTTGTAGTAGCGCTCCACACGTCCAAACACTTCCTGACAGTAACGCTGTAGTTCCTCAAGCTCCTCCTCGATCACAGCAGCATCGATGGGCTCGCACTTCTCTAACAGAGCTTCACCCTGCTGGAAGATGTGGTCCATCTTCGTTGTGTTAAGACTGATCTCCTGCTGGAACGCCTGGAGTGAGAAGAACAACATCAGAGGATCCCAAACATCACGCTATGATTCAGTGTTGAGCTCAGTCACACCTTCAGCTGTTTGATTTTGGCCTGGACGTCACATTCAGAGAAATGCTCGATGTTTGTTAGCTGCAGGTCCATCTCTGTCAGCCACACCAGGATACTGTCCCGCGCCGTCTCAAACTCCTCACGCTGACTGATGAAGTGCTGCAGGGAAGTAAGACACAACCTCACTCCATTCACCCAAACAAATCTTAACCTGCAGACCATCATCCAGCGCTAAAGACTCGCTTTAGCTCAAGTGTTTGCATAAATTATACTTCTCAGTACTTTTATATCCATACTTACGTATTTATTTTTGTTCAGTTTTTTACTGCATGATGTGATTTCAGTTTGTGATTTTCATTTATTTTGTTGTTTTCTGTCAATTTTTTAAAATAGAATTTAGGATGGCTAATAGCATTTTTTTATGTACAGCTTCACTACGAAAACAATTGGTTAATCATTTTTGACAAACTGCAGTATTTAATATATACACACACAAATCTATATCACACATAGAGGTGAGATAAATCACAGAACAGACTCGGCACCTTCAGCCGGCGCAGGACTGAGGCCACGCGTCTCTGCAGGTTATCCCAGCGCTGGTTGGCGTTCTGCGTCATCTCTCTCAGAGAACCAGCTGAGTCTGTGCGGTTCTCACGAGCCAAGCGCTGGTACTGTTTGTTAATCACCTCCAGCTGCGTCAGACCCTCATGAACCTGACGCTGGAATGTCTGAAACACACTGATGTTAATATCAGGAGACCCTGGGTCTGTTTAATACCATCTCACAGGAAGATCCCACCTCAAACTTCTTCAGCTCCTCTTTGGCAGCAGTATAAAGGACACCGGAGGAGTTGGGCAGCGATGCTGTCTCCTCTGACATCTGAAGCCAATCCTCAAAACCTGAGACATCATCCAGAAACTTCTGCCACAGACGCCACGTCTCCTCAATCCTGTGGACAGATGAAAACTCTGTTCTGTTGAACTACTGACCAAAGGTTTCTATGATACAACAACATGATTATTAATATTGAAATAAAAAATGTACATATATTTATAATTTATTTAGTACTACTAACACTTTACATTAAAGTTCCATTTGGTATCATTACATCATTACATTACATTCATTAAGAATAAACAAAACATAAAACAGCATTTACTAATCTTATTTTAAACATGAACTAATATATTTGTAAAATTATAATAATGTTGCATCTGAATGCACAATGAACCAACATGAACAGCAAGTTTTTTAGCATTAATGTTAAAAATTGAAACTTGAAAAGCATTCTATTATTGTTTAATTATTGATTTGTTGTTCATTGAATGTTTTTATCAAAAACCACATGCAGCTTTCAGTCTAGCATTTGTGTATTTTACAGTATATATTATTATATCACAAAATAAACAGCATGCAGTAAGAGTCACTGTCATTAGTCTGGAGGTTTAACTGTTCATACTTCAGTCTTCTCTCCATAGACGTGGTACAGATGCTCCTCCAGCGGCGGTCCAGGCTGCGTGTCGCCTGCTGGATGGAGTCACACTCTGCGTCTGTTGCACAGGCGTCACAGTCGTGCAGCAGAACCTCACACAGGTTCAGCACAGACGCCACACCTGTGCTGTGCTTCTCAATGTCCCTCTGCAGCTCCTGAAGACAGAACAAACCACATTTATCTGTGTGTGTGTGAGAGTGTGTGTGAGAGAGCGGGCATGTGTGTGTGAGAGAGAGAGCGTGTATGTAAAAGTGTGTGTGTGTGTGTACCTGCTGCAGGTCTAGTTTCCTCTGGATCTCCTGGTAGTCACAGGTGTCATAGACGATGGGACGTGACAGTTCTGTCTCGATGTGTGTGAGCCACAAGCGCAGGCTACTCATGTTCTTATCCAGCTGCTGTACGGCTACCAGCGTCTCTCGGAGCTTCTTCACCCTGATGTAAACAGTAAGAAGTCATGTGACCAGTCATGTGACCACTGACTATCTCTTACGTGACTTTGGATGACGTGAAGCGAGCGTTTCTGTACTGATGGGACTCAGATCTGTGTGGTACCTGGCTCCTATCAGGTCCAGCAGGTGCTGCCAGCGCTCGTTGACTTTACTGAGCTTGTGTTCTATCTCAGAGGCTTTGCTCTCATGACTGACTCGAGACAAACGCTCCCCGAGCTCCTGAAGATGATGTTTGTTCTCCTGTGCAGCTGCAACCTCCTGCTGGTAGTCCTGCAGCAGGACAATCAGAGAAATTTAATCATGCTTCCAGTTTTCCACGAATAAAGCTGGAGTCACAGCACACTGCTCCCAGTCATCAACAGTAAACATACATCTACACCTACAGTAAACTTAAGTTCAGCAGTGAGAGAGACTGTTTACACTGTTACCTTTCTTAGTTTCTCAATCATCTCTTCAATGCTGACGTCTCCATTTTGGGAAACTTTACTTTCCATGCGAGTCAACCAATCACACAGCTCCTTATATTTGTCATTGAAGATCGCCCATTCATTTAGTTTCTCGCTCACCTGCTGCCTGCGCAGACACAACTGCGCACACACACAATGTCAGGAGTTTATAAACATTCTGTGAGTCTGTCTGCTGAGACACTGTGGTGTCTCAGCACACACCAGAGCCCACAAACACACATCAAAACAGCCTCTTACTCAACATGAGCTAAACCCACAGACACAGCATGAACAGAGATATTAACACAAACTATTTCACAAACTTGAATTTTATGCTTCATCACAGACCATTCAATTTTCACTTTCCATATTTAACTACAAAACGTATTTAGTAATTCACCTACAGAGACTTCACACTGTATCTGTGTTGCTGTGTCTGTGCTGCCATATTTTTTGTGAGTATTCACCTGGTGACAGATCTCCTCCCACTGACGGTGCAGGAGCTCAATGCGTTCTTGCAGCACACACAGATCTTCAGGACTGATGTAGCTTGACAGAGACTCTCTCAACACCATCAGGTGAGTCAAATCCTCCTTCCAACCATCAAACATTCCCTCCAGCTCCTGAAGAGCAGAAATTTTAAAAGCTTATCTATAAACATCATATAATGTCTAACTGTTCAGGACAACTCTTATTGTGCACAAGTCAATAATACAGAGTTCTCGAACACAAACATAAGCCAATAAGACAATAGCTTCCTCTTTACAATCCAAACAGAGTAAAATAGATGTATTAACATGTATTAATAAAACACAACCATTAAGCAAACGTGCAGGTGCATCTGTTATCCAGTGAAGTACCTGGCAGCGCATCTGTTCAGACTGCAGGTCCTCCTGCCGGTCGGGCAGCAGCTGAGAGAGCTGACGTTTGAACACTCTCAGTTTCTCCAGAGATCCTCCAATGCCCTTCTCACATCTCTCCCAGTCCTCCACATCAAACGTCACGCACACATTTACAGAAATGCCATTAAAAACTTACATGCATCATTCCTCATATTTATATTCTTATACGTGTGATGATTCAGGAGCAGTTCATCACAGAGTGCAGCTTTACCCTCAGCAGGACGGCCAGTTCTTTCTTCTGCTCCTCCAGGCAGCTGTTGGCGGTTCTCCAGCGCTCCTGTATGTTCATCAGCTCCTCCTGTAAGGACCCCTCAGCCCATGAGTCTGCAGACAGGAGCAGCTGTCTCCCAGCCTCCACCGTCAGGATGTAACTGCCCTGCTGCCTCAGAAGAGCCTTCTCTCTCAGCTGCAGGAACGTCACACGTTAGCATCAACACACATTCATCACAGAATACTGAATGTAGTTAAACTGAACTCAAACCATAAAGATCTTTCTGTAAGCTGCTTCTGACCAACAGTTATGTTTACATGCAACCAGATAGTCTTTTAGTAATGTGAACTGGATGACAGAAGCGGTGTGCTTGTGCAGAAGTTCTTCAGAATCCATGTAAACGGCTATTAAGAGCAGAATCATGTAAATGTTGGTGTTAAGTTCAGAAAGCTCATAACCTGAACTGCGTCCAGCATGGCTCGAGCCTGCTGCAGAGGAACATGTGCTCCTGCTTGCAGCCCCTCAGTCTGATGAGAAACTTCCATCAGCCACTTCCTGAGCTTCTCAGCCATCTCCCTGTAGCGCTGCCACTGACGCAGGAGGCTGTCGATGATTCCCCTCCGCTGCTGAGTGCGTCTCACCACCCCCTGCCACTGGTTACTGAGCAGAGTCAACTTCAGCCTGAACTCATCTCTGCAAACACAGAAGAACTGTCTCAGGTTTATGTGAGGGTCTGCTTTATTTTGCACCTGCATCTGATGGAGATGTTCCTCACCTGTCCTCCACCTGTCCCTGCTCCAGCATGTGTTGTCCATCACTGATGATGGAATGAAGAATCTGCTGTCTGCTGAACATTTCTGCCTGAAACAACTACAAGAGAGCAGATGTACTTAGTACAAGTCACTTACCAAAGTTTTTGTAAACATTTTTTAATCTATGGACACAGAGGAAAACACTGCGGACGAGGAGCTTGGAAATCTTGCTTAAACATGCCTGACTCCTGTGTGTCTCTGCACACAGCTCACCTCATGAGCTCTCTGCTGCTCCATCAGGCTCTGAAAGTTTCCAGAAATCTCCACTGCCAGTTTCTCCTCTGTCTGTTCCAGGAACTCCATCCAGGTCTCACACTTCTCCAGAAACGTCTGCTGCTGCAGTATCAGAGCCTGGAGCTTACTGAGAGACGATGAACACCTTAGAAGATGAACACCCAACATACAATACTAATCATGTAGAGTAAATGATCTGAATCGAACCTGAATCTCTCAGTGGTTTGAACTGAAGTGTTGGACCAGGTTTTGTTCAGGTTCTGCATGTGTTTGATCTCAGAATCGTTGAGAGGAAGTCTGTAACCCAACTCATTCAACCGCTCCAGATCAGGAGCCAAACTGCTAAACTTCAGCATTTGTCTCTGCACGAAACAAAACAACATTTAAGATCCCAGAGCTGAGAGGGGATTGTATGAATACATCAGCCTTCTGCTGGCTCACTAGCGGACCTCAACACATTAAAGGGGGGCTCAAGATTGAAATGATGAAAAATGACACAAACAGGCATTGAAATATGTTAAAACAACTACAATCAAGACATTTGACCTTTAGTGTTTGTATATAATGACATTTACATCTCTGCCAGAAGTTGTGCATGTATGTGGGGAGATGAACTGTTGCTGTGGAGAGGCTGTAAAAACATATGTAGCAATGAGAAACTGTTTCACAGATTTCTTGTTCACCTTCAGCTCCTCCATGCGATCCTGAATCAGTGATTGGTCAGAAGAGCCGTTTGGATCTTGACCTCTCAGAACCTCTTCAGCTTCCACAATCCAGCGAGACAGAGAGTCCAGCTGCTCGTTGAACGTCTCATAATCACGAACTCCAGCCTGGTGAAAATAAACCCATGTATAAACCATATCAATAATGGTCCAATCTGACAGATCTGATCTTCACTCACCTGCAGTGCGGTCTGCTGTCTGATCACGCTCTGCTCTACAGCTCTGAGGCGTTGAGTCAGTGACAGGTGATCAGACTGGATGCCAGCCGCCGCTGACGTGTCCACCTGCTGTTTGAGTTGCTCTCCCAGCTCCAGTAAGACCTGAAGAGACGTCTGAACAGGAGCCTGAGACCTCAGCAGCTCCTGATACACACAAGGAGCGGAAACAAAAATTGAGCGTCACTTTATTCCTAAAGAATAAAAGCAAGATGTGGTAAAAAAAGCATACTGTAAATATTTAACATTGTACCATATTGTCAACTCTTCTCATTTAAATAAATATTTTTTTTTGTAATTATTTAATGTTTTCACAATGTCATATGTTTAACTGTAACTGTTCTTAAAATAGTGGAGAACAACTGGGTGATTGTTTAAAGATGAAGGTTTTCACACAGAACAACAGACAGGTTCCTCTCACAGCAGAGTCGTGAATCCAGGTGGACACCTCCTCCTCTGTGATGTCTTTACGGCTGGCGGTCTTCAGCAGCTGATTGGCTCTCTCCTCTGAGCTCCGCACACTGCTGTCGCTCTGTCCATACAAATCTTTATAGCTCTGCCAGAGCTGCAGGAGAGCAGCACTGCTCTTTAGACGCTCCGCGATCTCCTCCTGCAGACTGCTCCACCTGAACACCACCAAACACACACTCTGACAAACGGCTCAAAAGCAGCTCTGCAGAAGGTTGTCTCACTCACCGGGCGTTGATGTCTTTTAGGGTGTTATTGAGCGAGTCACACACAGACGGGTGACACTCCTTCAACAGCTCATGTGTAACAGCACCAAACCTCCTCAGACTGCTCTCTTGTTTCTCAAGCTCCTCCTGTAGATTCTACAGATGTTTGAAAACACAGTCAGACTCCTTTCTTCTCCTGCAGACTCATTATCTGCATCACTTGAGCAGATTGTGCTTTACCTGCAGACTCTGCACCTGCAGCTGCGCAGCCTCCAGCGACCCCGTGAGCAGACGATAGCGAGACACAGAATATCGTCCCTCTGTCAGGTAACCGTTGATCTCCTCTGAAGAGTCTTTGTACTGACACCACTTCTCCTGAACAGATTTCAGGCTGATCTTGAGCTGTCCGATCTGAAGACACACACTTACACCGTTACAGATAATCCTTGCCAGATTATATACAGATTTATACATTATACAGTTTGAAACAGAACTGTAACTTTACACTTGACAATGGTAAATATCAAAGTAAAATTCTTCAGTACCAAGTGGTCCAGATTGGCCCATGTGTTATTCAGGGCTTGGAGAGATTCCATGACTACAGCACAGGCCTCATCCGTTTTGTTTTGGACGAGAGCACAGGCCTGTTCCTCCACTCGCTCCAACTCTCTCTCCTTCTCCTTTATCACCCCCTCCATCTCCTGAAAGAGAGGAAGACAACGGCTAATGTGACTGAACATCTGTGTTTGTGAGTTGATGTTAAACGGTTGATGATGTTCTGGAGCAGCTGGTCTGACCTGACAGTCTTTGAGAGCATTTTGAACTGAGCACATGTTCTCAATTCTGTGTTTTCTCTTGAGACGTTCCTCCTGAGTGTTCAGCCACGCCTGCAGGTTCTGCACTTTACTTTCATACTCAAGCCAAGACGTTAACAAGCCCTCGAGATACTGAACCTGATCCATCAACAGAAATACATCAACTAAAACATGAACTAAACTGAACACTGCACATATCAGCAGTGTGTGAAGACTCACCCTCTCCCCGATGCGAGTCTGCAGGATCTGCCAGCGACAGTTCATGGCTCCCAGTTTCTCTGCAAAATCAGTTTTATCTGTGCGTCTGCTGTCCACCTCCTGACCACTGATCTGCAGAACTGACTGATTCACAAAGTCCACAGTGAGCTGCTTACAGTTGACGTCCACCCTGAAGCCCTGCAGGAAACACAGCAAAAGTATTTTGTGTTATTGCTTTTATCTTTACACCCTGACATGGGTAAATCAGTTGAGTTTATAGAGCAGTTATGTGTACATATCTTCTGTTATACCTTGTACCGCTGTAGGTACTCCTGGATGACCTTTGACCCAACTGCCCCTTTGAGATTTTCTTCATCCTCCTCGATGACTCTCTCCATCAGTGTAATCCAGTTCACAAGTTCAGTGATTGCGTGACGAGATGCCAGCTTATCCATCTGAGACTGAAGCGAGATAACAATCAAAGAATGAAGAGCAGAAACAATTATACAGGAAGCAAGAACACTGTGATGTGTGTTGAAGATACCTGGTGAAGTTTCTCTTGTACCACAGGAATACGTGCGAGAAGTTCAGACCACCGGGAGTCTAGGTGGGCCAGATCGGACCTTAGAGACGCAGTGTCCATCTTCTTGAGTCTGAGTAATTGGTTCCCCTCATTTAGCACTGAGGTTCTGAGACTTGAGCGGGTTTCCACCTCCTTACTGAACTCCTGTAGAGCAAGGAACGCAACACTTGTTATATGCATTAATCACACTGGTACTGACCCTATAATGGATTCATCAATATGAAATAAATCATCTAACCAGAAAAGCAGACAGCTGGTCTTTAACTGTATCCAGTTCTTGAGGACCAGCGATGGATTGTGTGTTCCAGAACTCCAAGCGTTCTAAAGCTTCCTGCAGCCAGTGGCTGAGTTCAGCAGACTCGCTCTTATACCTGCGACAAAAACGTGCGTCATTGCACATGTTTTGGAATATCTATATTACATGAATGAGCTGTGAAATTAATTCCCTGACCTGGTCCAGTGTTTCAGGATGGACTCCAGGTGCTGTAGCTCCTTGTTGATCTTGGAGGTGTTGTTCAGCCAATGTTCACCCAGAAGAGTGAGCTGGTTCTCCAGGCTGGGACAGCTGATGTACGACAGGAGCTGTTTGCCCTCCTCCAGCACCTGATGTAATTTGTGCTGATGTTCTGTCAGACTGGCCTTCAGGGCCTTCAGTGGAGATCAAAGTCAGACAACATAATGCTAGGCTTTGTAATCAGATCATCCAACCCAATGCATCCACCAAACCAATGTAAAACATGTGGTCCAACAGCTCTTAGAATGTATTATGGACAGAAGACATACCTGATAGAGCTGAATTCTCTCAGTAAGTCTGTCTTCTGTCTCCTCCAGCAGGCCGACCCTTGGCACGCTGCCCTCCACGACCTCCAGCAGCTGATACAACATCTGATAGTCCAACACGAGACGATTCCACGTCTGGTAACAGTCACACATTATAAACATGTTTAATGCTTTACATGCGTGCAGCATAAACATGTTTACTGGACATGAAACATCATCAGCTGCACTACATCTACAGCTGTTTCTTTCCATAAACTCTATGCTGTTTTGAAAGTACAAGGCAAATTTTTAAAATGTATTTGTCCAGACCATTCTAATGACTACAGCGTTCATAATACACTCACATACATCATATAAAGTGTAACCTAAAATGTTCACTACTCTGAGAGTTTAGAGAGCAGCGAAACAACAACCTCAGAGATAGACTCCAGCTCTACTCCTCTCTTGTGTGCCTGCTTCAGAACGTCCTGCGCTCCAGCCAGTGTCTCCTCCAGAATCTGACACTCGCGCGGCAGAACAAAAGCACTAATCTTTTTATAGAATGTCTCAGTCAGGACCATGTGCCACTCCAAACCCTGGAAAAATTCCTGCAAACATTCCCAGATGTGATGATTTCTATTCATATAAACTGCATGCAGTTTTGTCATTTTAATGCCTAACTGCAGTAACAACCCGCTACCTTGTGTTTGTCTAGCAGATTTTGCACATCCTCTGCTGAGCTGGCGATAATCTTCTGGTCAGCGGTCATCTTATCCTGCGCTGTGTCCACCAGATCAATCAGGTCTTGCAGAACTCTCTCGTACTGATTCTTCAGAGCCAGGTTCTGGTTCAGTCCGCTCCGTCGAGAGCCCACGATCACCACCAGCTCCTCATAAGCATCCTGTTAAAACAGTCAGCACGGTTTTTGGTGGTTCATAAATTATCACACGCACACTACATTTCTGGGAACGCAAGAACTGGATGTTCTACAAAATGACAGTGATTGGTCGTGTACCTGCAGCTTCAGCAGCTCATTGGTGGAGAACTGGTCTGGTTGCAGCTCCGCCCCTCTGGCTTTCAGCTCTGTGATTCTGTGCTCAAAATCTTTCAGTGTTTCTTCTGCTTCAGCAATTATCTGTCAGAACAAAATTACAAATATATAAAAAGTATTAAAGTAATACACATAAAATAATCATTTAAAAATCAGATCTAAATTTGCATTTGTCATTTTATTACTTCAAGCTGTTTTGGTGCAGCATGGTCAAGAATTCCCGCCAGTCTCTGGACAATCTGGAATTTACTTTCACCAAGTGCAGTAAACAGATGCTGTAACTCTGACTAAAAGAGAAAAAGGAAGTGATGTAATGTTGGAGAGCTGCATCAGAACACAGCAGCAACACATCAGCAAACCAACATGCCCGATTCCCACCTGGAATGCGCTGAGTTCACGAATTTTGCTCCTCATGGTGCCACAGCGCCGCTCCAGGGCTGAGTCCAGGGCTCCCAGCTGTCGGGTCAGGCAGTCAATAGTGTCCTTTATCAGGACCTGCTCCTCTTCAGACAGACCTGCAGCACCTTCAAGCAGCCCCTGACTGGAGCTGACCTCTCTGGTGACCTCTACCACTTCCTTTCCTAACATCTGTGAGGCAAGAGGGTTTCTGATCAATTAACTCAACGAACAACATCTGTATCAAAACGTGCTTCATCGGGAAACAGTTATCAGCTATCGGACTGAAATTCAGACCTCATGAATGGACAACTGCGTCTCAGCGTTCTCTGTTAGCAAGGCAGGTCCAGAAAACAGCGTGTTCTCCACATCATCCACCCAGCAGGAGGTGGCTGTTACTGCTGTATAAAGCTGCTGCTCCATCTGAAAGATCTCTCGCTCTGATGCCTGCAGAAACAATCACAAATTACATCCCATTCACAACCCAATGTGTCTAACAAGCCACAAGCTGTGTGTTAAATAATAAGATGGTTACCTGAGGAGTCATTTTCTGGGCTGTCTGACTGAACTCACTGTGCAGCGACATCAGGGTGGTCCTGTCCTGAGTTTGAGCTTCTCTCTTGTAAACGGAGGATGTGGTCTTCACACACACACTTCTGGAGTAAACCTGACAGTTTATACAAACAATCTGTCAATTAGCAGCAGGATGCTAACCAATTAAATGTGACACGAACAACATTCTTCACATGTCAGAATTATGCAGCTATTAATCATTGTTAGACAATGTTATATAATACTCCATTAGTCACTGCAGGAAGTTAAAAAAAATATCCAATTCTTAAACATTCCCATAAAGCGGAAACGTATTGTGAAGCTTAAACCCTGTGACGCTACATCCTCGGATGTTTATAATCTGCGGAGTACCGGCTGTTTGATGTCCTGCTCCAGTGTCTTCATGAGCAGCTGGAGTTTGGTGCTCATGTCTTTCTTTAGACTCTGCCATCTCCTCATCCTCTGCTTCTTCATCGCCTGGCTGTCTCCCATCATCTCCAGCTCAGGAGAGAGGAGCTCTGTGGCACTGCAGGCGTGAGGGGTGATGGTTGAACGTGGCTGATGTTACGGGACATTTTATGGGCGTTATGGGAGAAGCTGCATGTTTCTGATACCTGGCACTGACAGGTGAGATCTGCTGGCTCAGAATCTCCTCCCCACGACTGGCTACAGACTTCAGCAACTTCTTCTGTTCTGCAAGCTGCTCCTCCAGCTCCTGATTTAGCACAGAAACATTAATATTGTTCAATCAGCAATGATCCATGAGCTACAGCACAAAGTTCACAAATCTCCTCAGCAGTGTGTTCTGTGAGATTCATTAACATTACACAGGATAATGAGGCTAAGCTGAGTGCGGTTCACTTCTACAGGTAAAAGAACCTTCTGCTTCTGCAGGCTGTCCTGCTGCTGTAGAGTGCGTGTAGACCGGGCCTGGGCCAGCCAGTCCTGCATGTTTGGACTCTGAGAACGACTGGAGTCTGATTCACTGGAGTCTGAAGGCTCTCGGAGTGACTCCTGCAGTTCAGAGTAACACAACAGATCTTCAGTTATTAAAGCAGATTATTAGAGCTGCATCCATGATCATAAAATCATCAATTCATGACACAAATTAACAATGATCTTTATATTGTGCAAAATTCCTTTAATTACTTGTGGGAAATATGAAAGTCATGCATGAAGCTGTTTCACTTCAGAGGTGCAGAATTATTTTATGATGTGAATTTTGTAAGCAGCAAAAGCTGAGAAATAATATTTATATTATTACGCATGTTCTTTGAGAGCCTTTAAGCTCCTCCCATATTAAAGTTGCCTGCAGAAGAAAATGAGATGGACAAAACACAGGACAAACCCTCAGAAAGCAGCATGATATTAGCATGAGTTTTCACAGGTGAAAATAAAGATCAACATCATTTAGTACTAGAGTACTATACTGTAAACACCTGACCGACATCATCACTTTCATCGAGTTAAATTTCGATTAACCTCTCTTACATATCATGACATCATCTTTCTAAGCTGAGTGTCTCACCTGGATGTTGATCTGTTTGTCCTGCAGCATCTTCTGCAGCTCCAGCAGGCTGATCTTCAGCATGCGCAGTTTCCTGGACAGCTGCTCCGCGTCCTCCCTGTTCTCCGGACGTCCCTCCAGCAGAAGAGTCTCACTGTGTCTGGATAGATCGGACAGCGCCAGCACCTTCTCCTCGACCTCCAGCAGCATGTTCTGCAGGAGGAGCAGAAGAGAGGCCAGCTCAAACATGCTTCTGGAGCTCCACACGGTTCTGCTCTCATCGCAATCCACATGCGTCACATACAGCGCTGTGCATTATCCCTAATCCCTCACGTGACGTGCTCCCAGTAAACAAGTGTTCTTCAGGATAGCTACAGCAGTATATGAAATTAAATTTTCTATTCTATGTTCATTATCCATCTGAGGACTTGTGACAATTCAATCACATCCAAATACAAATGCAAAGCGCTTCTTAGCAGGACATATGTTGGTTTGTAACCTTCCCTTAAAGGCCCGCCCCTCCCTCACAATATCCCAGCATGCACCTCATGAATATGCAGTCAGAGGTGGGGCAGCTTTCCTATGGAACCAATCCACTTACAGGAATCTATTAATATCCTTATGCCACTTACACTAAGGCATTTGCATAATCTGATTACAGATCATGACACAGATGCTTAGGAATCAAGCCATGTGATCTTTCACAGGCCTTCTAATACTGTTTACCCTTGTTTAAAACCTTTCATGTTGAGCAAATAATAATTAGATTTAGTAGTAAATCTGAATGCTTTAGTGATCTGCAGGGGCGCTCTAACCTGGCAATACTGGAGTTGCTCATCCGTGTTTAAGTCCTGGGAACAGGAAGTAATGTCACTGCAAGTGTTCTGCAGCCATTGGTCCAAATGATCTGCCTGGTTCAGGTAACACTGTATAGCCTGCGCCTGCTGCTGTTTCTCTACACGGTCGCTCAGTTTCTCCTACAAACCAAAACCATAAATATCAGTCAATATACACTGAGCCTCTTCAATGTAACCTTCACAAAACTCATCATGTCATCAGCAGGTCTTATTAAGCTTTTGTTAACATTTACTTTAAAACAAGACACAGAGACTTACAAAGATAATTTTTACTATTGCACCTATCACACATTAGTATTATTCTTATTATAAACTGTGAAGAATCATTATAACAATCACCATCATTATTATCTGTTAGCATTACCTCTAGCAGCTGTTGTTTTCCAGAAGCTTTCATGCGGATGGTGGCCATTCTCTCCTCCAGCACAGTGAGTGTGGACTGCATGGCCAGCTGATTGACTGAGTCTGAGTCCACAGCATCAGATATCAGCTCTTCTGTCAAGCTGGACTGAAGCTCATTTATATCATCCTGAAGTCTGGCAATTTCCTCCATATGATTCTAGACACGTGTGACATCAGTGAGTCTCGCTTGCGATACAGGCACAAGTTTTCATACACTGCAGTGCTGTGCATCCATATCATTACAGAGAAAAAACGTAATTTCTTAAAACAGTTCAGTTCCTTACCTGATGCAGGATCATCTGTCTGTCAGGACTCAGATCGTGTGTCGGCGGCTCATTTAAAACAACCTCGATGGACTCCATTTTAGCAGAGATGGACTGCAGAGAGCCCTGATAGCGTTTCTGCTTCTCCAGAGCTTCATAGAGAGACTTCTGCTTTTCACTGATCTGTCAAACAAAAAGGTTCATCAAGGACATCAAGGATCTAAATCAAAGGTCAACAGGTAAAGTTTTGCAGACACAGTACGCATCTCGTACCACATTTTTCAAGGTCTCCCATGAGCGCTGGAGATCATCTAAGCTGGCCACAGACTCCAGCGTGGGATTGTACAGCTCCTGTACCGGAGCTCGGCTGAGAGCAGCCCGTGCTGTCTACATTTACAACAAGCCAACAAGATGATGAGGAACAAGTACAGTAACTATTATCCAATCTATTAACTCACCTCCTTAAATGTATCAAAGTTTCTAGTCACTGACACAAAAAAAGTATTTTACAGGACAGCACATGAACTCAAATAGTTCAACCAACAAAGAACCTTACAAGACATGAGGATGGGTAACTGATAACATATTTCATTTTGAGGTGAACTATCCGACGAATCAGCTTTCAGATCACTGCTCTTGTTAGTAAACTGTTATTAGGCTGATGATTAGGTTCATTTCCTTTACATTTCTGGTTGAGATCTTGGTTAAAGAGTGAAGAAATGAAGACGCAGATGGCAAAGACAGGCTGGAAATAACATGCTGCAGCATCGCTGATGATACCTTATTAACAGCTGCTTCAGTGTTAGTGATGGAGGGAGATGGAGGATACACAGGAGAGCAGATGTCACTGCTGCTGATCTCCTCACTTGACTCCTCTGTTACAGGAGACAGGAGAGACTGACAGCGGCCAGACGACATCTGACATTATCAGAGAGAGAGAGAGTCAGGAAGATATGAGTTAATCAGATCTGTGACATGCAAATACCACCAAGAAGAGTTATTTAGAAAAGAACAACAAGCATCAAGCACTTCTGCAGTCTGCAAAATAAACACATTCAGGGTAACGGCAGTGTTACATACTGAACCCACAGAAGCTTGTTTTCTTTTGACGGCATCACCGTCGGGTTCCTCACTGCTCTCACTCGAACCTTCTGCTTCACTCACAGTCAGAAGAGTTGTGGCGTGTTTTGCTTTCACCGTCAGCATCTTACACTTGGAGTTCAGGGACGCAATCTGCTCCTGATAGCCCTTGATCTTCTGGGCCAGTTCCTGTTTAGATAAGAACTAGTGATCATCTCATATGGTTTTTCAAATAGAGATCAGGCGGATTGATGGCAAAATATAAATATTATAAATATGACAAACAGACACTTTTTGTCCAGGTAAGCTGTTAAAAACTAGACCAGAGTGTTTCACCTCATGATGGTGAATTTGAGCCTGCAGTTCCTGGATGTTGCTGGTGTTCACAGGTTGGTTCTGAATGACCTGATGGGCCTCTTCAATCATGAGCTGCAGGTTCTTCACTTCTTGTTCATACTGTTCGTACTGTACCACTGCCTCCTGACAGCACAACACACACACGTTTGCTTTGGTGTCACCACGGTAACTTACCACTCAACTTACAGTGTTTTAAAATGAAATACTATATTTACAATTATTCTTATTGTATTATCTTAACTTTAAGATGCTGAGCAGGTGCACAGCTCCCCCTACCTGCAGGATGTTGCATTGCTGGATGGCGGTGTGCTGTAGCTGACTGGCATCCTGCTGCAGACAGAGAGCCGTGCGACAGATGGACAAACTGTTCACCACCTCCTCAGGAACCCTGAGAGCACTCTGACTCTCCTGCACTGACTCCACCTGTTGCTTGAAGCTCTCCATGTCCAACAGCAAACGCTGCCAAATAACAAAGATTTTCATCTTAAAATGAGGTGACTGGTTTTCTGTTCTCTGCACTTCAATTTCTACAGTTAACTTGCATTACCCAGAGCAAGCTCAAAACTTCAACAGTTCATGTATATAATGTATGTAGGTATGTTGTACTGTTATGGTCTCAAATACATAAGGTTCATTATATATTTCTTCAAAGGTGTCTTGAAACAGCTGGAGAAAATGTAAAACAAAAAGGATTATGTTACCTGTCTCTGGGTCAGTTGTTCTTTAAGACTCAGTCGAGACAGTTCTGGAGATGTGAGTGTAGCCTGAACCTGTTCTAGAGACACATGCAGGGCCTTCACCTCACTCTCCAACCTCTCCATGTCCTGAAGAAAAGTCAAGACAGTCAACATGAGCTACTTCACAAAAACAAAACATCAAATGGTAATGGGGTCTAAAATGCCCTGACCTTTGCTGCATCTTGAAGACCTTGTAGTCGAGATCTGATGTTCTGCTCCAGCTCCTCAGTGTGGCGGCTCAGTTCTGACACCTGCTGCCCCATGGCCTCCACCTGCAGGGTCTCAGAGAGGATCTCCACCTTCTCCTGCATGGCCTCCAGGTCACCATGAAGCTCTTGGGACTCACGCAAAACAGACTGAAGGCAGATGAGGGTGTAGAGATTACCCCACCATATTCAAGTCAGATTTGCATCCAAATGAACTTGACTGACTGCAAGATGTGTATCTCAATTGTGTCTCTGTGATATGAAATACATGGTTGACCTGATACATTCTGATCTGCTCTTGCAGGTGAGATGAAGAGTTCCAGATAATATTGGCTTTTTCCAGACTTCTGGCTTTGTCTGTCCACTTCACAATGAACTCAAACATCTCATTGTATTCATCTAGATGAGCTTCAGCCTGGCGAGAAGACAACACAAGACATCAGTGTAAAATCACATACAATGCTTGAGTTATCTATTCACTTTCATCTGAAAAACAATGCATCCTTTTACTTTCTTCAGCCATATAGTCTTAAACTCTGCCAGGCGTAGCGTGTGATGATGAATCTCCCGTAATTTGGTGATGGCATCAGCCAGCTGTCTGGCTATGAGAGGGTTACGACGACCAAAGTCCTGCACAGTAGCGTCTAGCTCAGCTAGTGTTCTTCCACAAACATCAAGCTCATCGCAGAGATGCTGTAAGCACACAAAGAGCTCCATAATCTCAGAAAGACGGGCACATCTGTAATAAAAAGTTTATTTGTATGCAACATACTCTGGTCTCATCTTTGGCCTGGTCGATGTCAGTGGCTCTTTCCTTCAGAGCTGTGGAAATGTTCTTCATTTTTTCAGACACATCATGGATTCTGGAGCTGAACTCTTCTTTAATAACTCTGGACTTTTGGATGTCCCTCTCTTTGGCTTGGACCTGAAGCAGAGAATAATTCACTTTAATTTACATTCACTTTAATTATGCTGTTAAACACGGACATTTACATTTTTAGCAACAAACTTAAACAGGAGTTTAGAATCTTTATTTATCATCACATAACTAGGGTCATACACCAACATTTCTATCTTAAGGTTCAGTTCTGATGAAGTAACTGGTGGGGTTTGTTGACACTCAATAAAAGAACGATGTCATGAGGACAGTAAATATGTACCTGGTCTTCAATGGATCCCAGGGCCAGAGACACCTCAGCCAGCTGCATGGAGATCTCTGATGGCAGTATGGTGTACAGATCTAAATATTTACTCTGCTGCTGTTCTGCAAGTTTGTCCACATTCTGCCGGTGTGTAATCAGCTCTCCATGCATCACCTACAGAAGGACAATGCAAACAAAATATAGATGTCATGTGACAACTACACAACACACTAGTTTAAATCGTTTGCAATGAAACATGCTTTTTAAATACTGCAATCTGCAAATTATGTTATAAAAATGTTATTTTTGTAAAATTGTTTAAATGTTATCCAACTGCTGAAGCTACAAACCCTAAACCATCCTCAGCATCAACAAACACGATACAGTAGCCAGATCCTAATTCTTTGGACAGACGTGATGTAACCAATGCAAACCAGTGACATCCAACATTCACAACATAACAATTTTAGAAGTTTAAAGGTAAAGTGTAGTTTTAGTTTAGAAGCATAGTTTTAAACAATTTTGTTCATTTTTAAAAACTACACGTGCTGTCAAATAGTATAGAAAACAAAGTAAGAAAGCATAAAGTGCACTTTATATTACACAGCGTGCAGCATGACTGTATTCTGGTTTAATACTGATATTGTCTACAGTAGTGAAGCAGAGTCCAGAGACACTGACCTCCATTTCTTTCGTCAAAATGTCCAGATCAGATGTGGGGTTTAGCAGGAGCTCTCTGGAGTCATGGATCCAGCTCTTGACCAGACTCAGCTCTCTCTCCACACCCTCCCTGTCTGTCAGCTCCTGCTGTACTCGACTCTTTCCTGCCCTGGCCTTCTGCAGAAGACTACAAGAGAGGATTAGCAGTCAGTCACTGTGGTTCGCTGAGACTGTAAGAGTAACAGTAAAAACAGCACACAGCTGCACTAACACTGGGCAGGAGAAGCGGTAAGTACCTCTCCAGCTGATCTTGGACAGCTCTGATCTCCTTCAGACTTGGCAGCTGGTCATGATCAGCTGTTGGTGCAGACACCTCCACGTCGTGCAGCAGGCTCATGGCGTACTGACGGAGGAGAGTCAGAGAGGACATCTCCCTCTCCACGTCCTGACTGACCAGTTCATACTGATCCAGATGTGACTGCAGTGCTGCTTTGGAGGCTTTCTCAGCGGTGCACTCAGGTACACGGTTCTTTAGTTCTTCTGCAACAGCTCTCAACTTTATCATCTAAACGACACAGTTCCAAAACGTAACAGGTGAAAAACTGTACAGTTCAGCGTACCATAAACTTGTTGATTCAAATCAAATTCACCCTGTGAGAATCATTTCACAATCAGAACGTTATAACAATTACAGAGAAATCGCACCTTCTCTCTAAATGTCCTCCATTCACGGGCCGTATCCTCCAACACTCTCTCTTGTCCCCGTGCTACACTGCGTAATCTGGTCCAGCGCTGCCACACTGTGGTCATAGACCGACTTATAGTGGCTTTACTGGCATCACTGCCAATCTGCTCCAGGTGTGATGCTTGCTCCTCCAAACCGGTCAGCTTTTCCTGGAAACTGTTCACCATGGAAACCAACGACTGCAGCCCAAAGATAAAGTGATTAAAAAAAAAAGAATTCTAACAAAGAATTTTCTGAGTATGTCAAGCAATGAAAACTATCTGTAAAACTGTACATGTTTTTTTGTCACTGACTCACCTTATGACTCCTGAGTTTCTCCTCGGCTTCCTGGCTGGTTGCAGCTTTGGCTGTGGAAAACTCTGTCAGTTTCTGCTCTGCCTCGTTCATTAGCTCAATGACTGTCTGTCTGGACTCCTGATATGTGTTCCACTGGGCAACACAGCTGGGACACAAGGGGAACATTGTTAATGTAATAAATGAACAAAAACAACAAAACAAAAAAAACTTGATACATCTCCATGCTGTTTCACAGCTGTGCTGCTCACCAGCTAACTGTGGTTGTTGAAGCTGGCTGACCAAGTTAATAAATCTTGTTTTTTATGTTCAAGCTTCAAGAAGAAGCTGAGTGAAGACACACAGACAGGCTGTACTGAACCGTACCTATTCAAGATGTCTTGATGACACTGTAGCTGGTCTCTGACCTCCACTCCTCTCTGCTGTGCAGACTCCACACTGAGTCGAACCTGTTCTTTGGCTGTAGGGTTGACCAGATTTTCTAATTGAGGAGGAAGAGATTCCAACTCCTCAAGAACATCCAGGAACTCCTGCTCGGTGGCCATGATGTCTTCCTGTTGCCTCAGGCATTCTTCATAGTTTTCCACATCCACCCCGAGACTGGCCTGCTGCAAGAAGCCCACGGCATCCTCCAACCATTCGCATGCTGTCTGCATTCTGGAGTGATACTTCTGACACAAGGCAAGAGCTTGTTCTAGAGTAATCTAAAACACAAAAAATGGAAATTGTTGTGTTTTAAAAAATATATATTTACATATTTCTGCAGATGGCACAAACAGCCATGATTTTCTGTGAAGCTGGTTTATACATCACTAGTAAAAACTGACACCAGCATCTCACTGGTTACCAGTATATGGTACATATTATGGATAACATCTGTGATGGTTAAATTCATGTGACAGCTTTAACATGTATAGTTTGTGTTAGAACTTGCCTGTTTGGAGCTGAGGGCTCGTTGAACATCGGCCTCCAGTTTGGCCATCTCTTGTAAACTTGAGTCCACATGAGGGGGGACGATCTCATTAGCACTGGTGTATTTCTGCTTCTCTCTGGTGCTGAGAGCTGCCACTATCCTCAGCCTTGACTGAACTTCCTCCTGCATAATCTGCTGCTTCCTGATTTCCTCCTGGACCTTTTCAACTTTGACATCTATCACCACTGCAGAACCAAGCTCATCCCTGATCTGCTGCAGCCAAGTTAAGGTCCGGTTGACTTCCGTTTCAAAGTCTTTGCTCTGCACAAACCTGTTTTCACACTCCACAATCAGTTCTCCTACTGCAGACTGTAAGGACTGCAGCTCGTCCTGCCAGGAAGTCACCCGTTGCTTTGAGGCCTCATGGGATGCTGGATCCATGTGAGATGCCAAGTTATCCATCTGCTCCATGAGTCGGGTGAGGTGAGAGCTGGCACCTTGAAGGCTAGCAGCTAGGGCGTGATAGTTCTTTAATCGCTCTTCAGCTGACTGCGTCTCTGCATTGACTCTCACCAGTTGCTCTTTGGTGGCTTTCAGCTCTGAGTCAACCTGCATGGCCATGGCTTGATGGTCTTCAAATGATTCCAGAGTATCATCAAGATGTTCCACCCTCTGTTCAATTAATCTTTTGAGTCCATTATAAAGACTAACCAGTTGGGTCATTTCTTCAGGCCTCCATGGTTGACCTGTGCTACGAAAACCCTCTTTTTTCTGGTTAAGCTCACTGACGGCTTGCCCAAGGTTGGTCAGCTCCTCCAAGAGTGCTTTATATTCTGCCTGTAGACTGACAACTTCCTCTGTCTTAAGACCAACTGTCTGCATTCCCAAGTTATGGAACTGCTCCTCAAGTTCTTTCAATGCTTTGTGAGTCACATCGATAAAGGAAGCATACTCTTGTCGGGCAAGAATGGCCTGTTGTATTTTCTCTTGTTTCTCCTTGGCTAGTGCTAATATATTATTGTACTGCTGGGGAAGAGCAATTAATTTCTCATCTAAGTAACAATGATCTACTTCATTTAGAGTGGGAAGTATTTCCTGACCTGTTCTTTGAACAGTCAGCAGGAGATTCTCATGTTCTGTTGCTTGGTCCAGTATTTGTTGGTATTTTACAAGCTGTGAGCTTAATTCTGCATCTCCGTTCATGAGGTTGATCTCTGGAAATGTTACAATATCTGCTTGTTTCAACCACTGACATATTTTTTCTAGATCTGCTTTGAAGTATTTTCTGGTTACCAGAACTTTTTCCAGTTCCTGAAGCCTTTGGCTACACTTCTGAAGGGCAACTTCAAAAATGTTTTGCAGCTCCTGGAGTTTGTTTAACATTTCTGATTTCTCTTCTTCTGTGGCATCTTTCATTAGATCCCTGCCTTGCGACCAGAGTGACGTCAGTTCACTCTGGTAGGCTCTCATGCTGCTCTGGATGTTCCTGCAAGTTCTCACCTGCTTAGATAGGTCATCAGGAAGAAGAGCTATATACTCGTCAGCTTGTGCTTTTTTCTCATTTTGTTGGACCCATGTGATTGCTTGATTCACAGCCAGCAGAAACTGGGTCCTTTCGGTAAAGGCTTTACTTAAATGTTTTCTGCGTTGAGACACTTTGACGCTTAAAGACTCCACCTCTGCTTGTGTGTCTGAAATTAACTGCTGCAATCTCTGCCTTTCATTTAATCCCAAATGTGCTAAAACCCGGTCTGCATCGCTCATAGCCTGGGACAAGAGAAGCTGTTTGGCTTCCAGCTCGCTGCATATGCTTAGATGGTCAAAAAGGAAACTCTGTGCCAATTCTGGTGGAGGGCTCATCTTCATGGCTTCGGATAGGCCAGGCTGCTGTTCTTCGGCCCATTCACGTGCCTCCTTTAAACGGGCCTCAACCTGGCCCATGTCTTCAAGAGTCAGAATAGAGTCTTGGATCTTCCTTTCAATGAGGCTCTCTAGATGGGCCCATCGCTGCTCAAAATGGCCGATCTGCTCCTTCACCAACTCTTTGTCATCCAGGTTTAGGTGGTACATCACCTTTTGCTTCTGGTCTTTAAGGTCCTCAAGCGTGCTTTTCTTTTCTTTTAAAACAACTGAGAGTTTCCGAAGAGCTTCCAAATGGTCTGAAGAGCTCTCCGCATCAGTTCTGCAAGAATATGAACAATAATATAAAATATAGTTTCTAAAAACTACAAATAAAAAAAGCTAAACACACCAAAATTACAATGGCTCTACAGTGACTCTACCTGGCCAGATTGTCCCATTCCTTGGACACCTGCTCAAACAGAGCTTCTATGGCAGTGATGCAGTCGTGATAATCTTTTGTCCTCCGCAGATCCTCCTCTCTTTGAGTTTGCAGTTTGTTGGCCTGATGACACAGTTCCAGCCACGCGTGACTTAAGCGACTGATCTCTGTGTGTTCAGGAGACTCTCTCCCCTCTGTCAGTTTACTCACAAGCTCTGTCATCTTTGTCAGGGTGCTCTGTCTGCTTTGGAGCTGCTCGCCAAATTCCTGCAGAAGACACAAGCCCAGAAGAACATGCAGATTTACTAGATTTCCTTTAAGAAGCACATGCCACTAACACGCAAATAATTTAGTTACAGAATCATGTAGAAAATAAACTGTTTTCAGTGTACACATTACATTCATGTAGCAGAACAAAAGCAGAACACAGCAGAAGTATTTGAATAAAGAAAAACCTTTGCTTGATCCAGCATGTTCTGAGCAATCTTAGGCTCCAGTTCAGCAGGTCTTCTGGAGAGACTTTGTAACTGCTGCTCCAAATCCTGAAACAGTGATGACAGCTCCTGCTTCTGTTCCTTAATCTCCCTCCAGCTGTCTGACAGCTCTTGAGAATTGGTCATCTTCTCCTCAATCTGGAGAATTGAAGATTCTTATCATAAAATTTCAGAAAGATTAATGAAATTGTATGTCCTGATGCAGGACAGGAGAGATTCTTGGGTTACCATCGTTTTAGTTTGCTGTATTTTAGCAGCCGTTCCTCTCACAGCTTCATCAGATAAATCGCACACTGAACACACCAGGTCCAGATATGTGCTGGCCTGTTCCTGCAGAGCTCTGAGGTGCTTCATCTGTAGAGAAAATCTGCAAACTTAAGCTCAAAACATCTTTTAAAAATAATTGTCAAAAGCCTAATGAATAATGCAAATAATACGGTAACGTCTCTATATATTTAAGGGCTTTTAAAACATTTCCTGTTTGGAGATATTACAGAAATTGGTAGAAGCCATTTATTAGACAACCCTGACTTAGCAGGCAACCCTGTTTAGACAATATACCAGCTGGTTAGTTAGCTGGTTAGTTGAAACACTCTCACAACAGATTCAGAATCTGCTTATCAGCTGTGTGCCACCCACCTGTTTCAGAGCTTCCTGAAGGCCGTATGGAGTTTGTGCATGTAGCTGTATCTCGTGTTTTACAGTGGACAGCCACGTCTGACACTGCTGCAGGGTGTCCTGATGGCTCACGTGTTTTTGGAGCTCTCGATCCAGACTCTGATACACCTGACAAACCAAACGCTCAACATTAACTTTACTGCATACCTCACCTGCTTCTGATAACATGGTGTTTTACTGGCAGTGACTCTCACCCGCTGAGCTGTGCTGCAGATGGCTGAGTAACTGTCTCTGCTTCCCTGCTGGTGCTGGTGAATCTGTTGACTGATCTTGGGTTGAATTTGCTCTGGGCAGCTACTGATGAGATGATCACCCTTCTCCTTCAGGCTCGACAAACGCTCTTCAAAGCCAGCAATCTCCTCCATTATAGCCTGAATAAACATCAGGTGGTCACATCTCCTTTTCTTTTTGGACATGTGAAAGCTGTAATTGGCCTGAACACATACAGTATCTTACAGTACACACACCTTGTGTCTGGCTAGCTGTTGCGTGGCCGTCTCTAGATTGCTGCTTTGCATGGAATCAGATGTGACCAGTCGGCTGGACATCTGCAGCAGCCATTTCTCCACCTCCTGAAGTTCACTGTTGTATTCCTCATGCTCTCTGACGCTCTCCACCAAATTCTGCACATGGACCTACAATCAACACAGCAGTGTTATACCAGAACTGATGCACACAAAGTTCTTGAATCTCAACAGCAGAGGCGTAACAGTTTGTGACGGTACATTAGCATCATGACACAGGTCCTGATAGTCAATCTTCAGCTTGCCGATGTTCTCACTGATAGACGGGTCACAGATTGTTTCCAGGAGAGCTTCTCCTTTCTCAACAACTGATACGACTGATGACTCATGGGATTGAATGTTTCGCTGGATTGTCTAGATGAAAACACAGAGAGTGATAAACATGTAAAAGTTAACATGCCCTGGCTCTCTTCTGACACTATACGTCACTGTTTATTTTTTGGATGGGTGCAACAGGACAAGTTGACACAAGCACAAGCACAAGCTAAGGTATCTGTGTATTGCTCACCTTGTATTTGGCTAACTGGGCTTTCTTTTGATAAAGTTCAGCCTTTGGCTCCACAGGTGAAACCAAAAGAGATTTGGTCTCTGTAAGCCACTGACTTTGAGCTTTATATTTGTCAAGGAAGTCTTTGGATAGGTGAATGGATTTCTCTGTGATGCTGAGTTCTGTGCGCAGGGCTCTAATCAAACTCTCCAGGTGAGATAGTTGGTTCTCAACTTCCTCCTTTAGCTGCTCTCCTTCTGGTTTCTCCAGAAACATCATGGCATGATCAGTCTTCTCTCGCATGGTCTTAAGGAAGGTGTGGCCCAGTTCCATGTCACCCTGGAGAGCCTGAAGTTCAGAAGTAGACATATTTACATGTATACACGTATTTGTGCTCAATCACTTTGAACATTTGAAGCTACAACAGTTTAGATGACCAAAGAGGTTTATTTCCAGAGTCTCAATATTATTACGTTCTGATGTCCTACCTCTAGTTTTTTCAGCTTCTTCTCCAGGGCAACACGATCAACTACATCAATGGTTGTGGTGATCACACTGCTGAAGTTCTTCTGAGCTGTGCTTAACCAATCAGAGAAGGTGCTGAAGACACTCTGAGATTCCTCAATGCAGGACACTTCCTCCTGCAGCTGTTTCATTGTGTCCTGCTCAAGAGTTACCACAAATCAGCTGATAAAGAGAACAGTCCAGCGAACTTGATCTGTGTGTGTGTGTGCGTTATTTATGTGTGTGTGTTATTTATGTGTGTGT